>CM066171.1:61303210-61610710 GCA_033629205.1 Lithocarpus polystachyus
GTGCCACCCAACTACCCCACCTACCCCACCCATTCCCCACCACTCCTTTTCCTTTATCTCTTTTCTCTCTTTTGGCCGGCCTCTCTTCTCTCCCTTTCATTTTCTTTCTTCTCTTTTTACTGAAACACACGCACATACACACACTCACCGCCGGACTCCACTCCAAATCACACAATTTCACCATCATTTTTCCGGCAAGATCATCGGAAAATTTTTGTGAACCCATAAACTCCTTCATCTCCTTTATTTGAGGTAAAAATTTCTAATCTTTTTGATGGGTTTTACACTTTTACTTGAGGTTATTGTTATCTAAGTTTTAATAATGATACCCATGTGATTTATGAGCATTAGAAGTGATATTTATGTGTTTGTATGTATGGATTTTGTATTGGTGGAATTATTTGGTGAGTGGGTATATAATTTGTGCTAATGATGACCACATAAAGTTTATGTATGGTGGAAAATTTAGGGGTTTTGAGTTATATCATGTGATGGTGGGTAAATTAAAATTTTTCATTGCCATTGGGTTTATTTGGAGTTAGTTGAAGTTCTAAATATCTTGTCTTGGAGGATATTTTTGATTTAGCTTTCATGGGTCTCTTAATAATGTAGTGTAAATTTTATGGAAGCTAGTCATGATGTTGGATATGATATTAAATGGGTTAATTTTATAAATTGGAGATTATGCCTTATGAATCAATTTGTTGAGAAATTTTGGAAGTGGGATATATTTTTATTGATGAGGTTAAATAATAGGCTTGCCTAATTAAGTGCTTTTTGGCAATTCCTAAATTGTAGCTAGATGCAATTTCAAGCTCTATGCTTATTGTGATAGGTTTACTTGATATTGTTTAGGTTCTAGCTAATCTCCTTGGAGCTTGGAGAAATAGGATTTTTGCAGTTGCGAGGTAAGTAGCTTCTTAATGGGATTTTTTGGAAAATAAGCATGTTTTATAAATGTTGTTTTTGGGACAAACACGTTTTAGAAAATTGTCGATGGATATATGTTTTTCTTAAAAGTATTGTATTGTGACCCTATTATATATTATTATATATGAAAAAGTATCATATTTGGTATTGCATTTGGGGAAATGTATAAATTGTTGATATGGAAAAATGAGCATCTTTTATTTAATCTTTGATAAGAAAGTCATTGATTTTATGGTACATTGAAATACTTAAAGATGCTTATCTTGTCTTGTATTATTTGAGAAATTGATAGAAAATCTCTTGATAAGAATGAAGTAGAAAACTTTAAAAACTTTATAGAAGTTAGATTATTTAAGGTTTTTCTGGAACTACTTGAATATGAACTATGTGTTTCAAAGTAATGTAACCTATGAGCTTGTGTAGTCTTAACACCGTGCCATGTGTGATTTCCCGGTGATCACCTGATTTGGTTGCCGTAGTCTTTGTGATAACGGAATCAAATCTAGGTCAGTGCTCTTTCACTTTGGATGACGCGTTCTTCCCTGCTGCCCATAGGGGGAAGAGGTTCCTTAATTGTGTGTGGGTGAGGCTGCTGTCCATGGGGCTAAGAGACCACATGCAAGAGAGGTCCTATTTGACGCGCTCTCTCTACTGCCCATGGGGGGAGAGAAAAACCTTGAGGGTATGAGTGAGGCTGCTGTCCATGGGGCCAAGAGTCTGCATACCAGAGAGGACAATATCATGCCAGTTGTGAATGGGTGGATCCCCTGACCAGTCTATGTGGTAGTGTAGAATATTTGTGATAAATTACGTTATGTTAGATTTTACGGCTATGGAAATTATATTGTTAGTACTCACAGATTTTGGTAGTTTCATGGTATTTATTTTGAGGAACCTTGTGTTTCATTACTAAATCATTCTTGTCATATCATATTATCATTATTATTATTGAAAATGGAACTTGCATTTCTCCGACCCCCATTAATTATACTACTTACTGGGCTTTGTCTCATCCCATTATTTTTTATAAACTTTTTAGAGTAAGCAACAATCTTTTGAGACAGCTTTTTAATGGCTAACGGTAGTTAGACTGACTACTAATGGAGGCTGAACTTTTGTAATAGAGATATTAGATGATGTATATCTTAGACTAGGCTTGACTCATTCTTTTGTATATTAGTGGTTGTGATGTTATTCCCACTAATAGGACAAGCTGATGATATGTAATTATATATTCAGACCTCTATTTTTTTGTGGCCAATGGTCCTTGTAATTATTGCTTAGAGCTCTGACTTACTAAGGGAGCATATCCAATGGAATTATTGTGGTAATTTTTGATGTTGGTAATTGATATGATTTATGTAGATTGGATTGTCAAAAAGGAAAAATTTACAGGTACTTGAGACGTCTTTCTCATGCCTTGGACCCTTTGGGGTTTGGGGCGTGACACATGGGTGGGGTCGGGTGCAAGTTCTCCAACAAGCTAGAATTGATGTTACAATATAAAAATCGGCAGCCCAAAAGTTTCTTTAGCCTTATACAATAATTTGACAATTTCGGCTTTTGTTTTAGGGTCCGAACAGTGGCAATCTAAGATTCAGAATAATTGAAATAGTGTAAACAATCCCCTTTAAAAAAAAAAAAAAAAAATCTACCCATCACTACTGATTCCATGATAAGGTTCTAACTTTTTAATTCTATGAATCTAATGGTGAGAAATCATACCTTGAAAATTTTAATTGCCTCTTCACTTGTGTGTGCTTTAAACTCCAAGGAAAAACCTCTTAGCCTCTTTGATAAAACCCTTTCTAAGAAAACACTAATTATCTCTTCCTCTACCCTGAAGTTTGTATTAGAGATGTGGGCTTAGTGAGGTAGCGGGTTGCGGTTACTAATGAAAAGAATACCTACGGCCCATCAATTATATTTAAAAGAAAAAATAATAATAACCTCAAATAAAAGTATGTGGGGGTATTACAATATATCCAAGGTTGTATTTTTTTTTTTTTTTCAAAATGCAACTTACTCTTATATTTTAATTTAATAAATTCATCTTACTTATTGTTCTCTGCTTTTGAATTTTCATGCAAGATATTATGCTAAATGAAGTTTATTATGAAGAAGAAAAATAATAGACACCTATTTAAATTCTTGATTCTCTTATGTAAGTTTTATTATTATTTTATATTCTCAATTCTTTATTTTTATTTTTTGTGTATGTTTGACTTTTGGTTAACTTGTGATTGTGTTGATTTTTTCAATTAAACTATCACTAGAAAAAAATCGGTATTGAGGAACTATTTTGTTTATTACTAATTGTCTGTGCTGACTAGTGTATAAATTAAACATAATACAAATAGAAATAGTCAAACTCATTCCATATTTCATATTAAGAAATTAACATAAAGCACAAAGAGAATTTTAAAATATAAAAATAGATAAATATTTATAAAGTCTAAACTCTAAAAAATTAGAACTTAAAGTAATTTTTTTAGCAAATTATTTACTAATTTTATAATATATTATTACTATTTATTTAATAGTTTAATTTTAATTATTTAAAAAATTTTGAACTTAAATATGAATTTTCATCAAACCAAAATAATACTAGTCTTTATAACAAAGTCATAGCTTATAACACTACCAAAATAACAAAGAATAGAGATAACCCTATTCTAATATTGCAGCTCAAAATACACTCTAAACAATAGCCCTATAACTAGTGTATATATATTAGCAGGTTAGCAAAAAAAGAAAAGTGTATATATATTAGCATAAAATGTAGGTCTGCTAGCTAGGGTTGCTTTACATGTCCTACACGAAGTGCAACTAAAAGTAGATAACGAAGACATCAGGGTTATAATTACATGCTATGCACCCACGAGTAAACTTATTTAAGCCACCAATCATAACAATATGCATTAATTTGGCCAGCTCTTAATAGGAAAGACAAAGAAATCTGATTTGTATTAAATCACTTAAATCAGAATTTCCTTCTTAAAAAAAAATTAAATTAAATTAGCATTTAATAAAAATATCCTAACAATCATTTTTAATACTTTCAAATTTTCAAGATTTGATTTGTTACCCTATTAAATAAATTTCATTTTCGCAAAAAAAAAAAAAAAAAACAAAAAAAAAAGAAACTAAGAAATGTGGTCCGACAAGAAGTTTGCAGTCTTCATAGAATTGTTCTTTTCATGCTTTCAAATTAATTACTATTGATCTAATGTCTAACAAAAAGAGCCCACATATGTCGTTTCCTCTAGTCTTTTTCAGTCTTAATTAATGGCGTGGAAACATGTTGTAATTGAAATCAATATATACATCACTATCTCCTGTAATTTTAGTCCATGAATTCTTCTCCCTCAAACTTCAATAGAGAGAGTTATAGAGCACTGGAAAAGAAAAATGGAGAGAACAGCTCATATCCTATTACTTGCTTACCCTGTACAAGGTCACATAAACCCATTGCTCCAATTCTCAAAGCGCTTAGTCTCAAAGGGTGTTAGAGTAACATTTGTCACTACCACATCTATTGGTAATTCCATGCAAGCCCTTCCTAGCCATTCTATCAGTGTTGAAATCATCTCTGATGGATCTGAGAATGGCAAAGATTCGGAAAGTTTAGGTGCAGCTCTCGAGCGTTACAAGCTACATGTCTCACAAAGCTTGGCAAAGCTTATTGAGAAACATAATAGCTCCCAATATCCTCTAAAGATGGTAGTGTATGACTCATTTATGCCATGGGTTTTAGATATTGCAAGGCAATTTGGCATTGATGGTGCTCCATTTTTCACTCAGTCTTGTGTAATCAATGCCATCTATTACCATGCGAGTCATGGAGCAATTCAGATGCCCATAGAAGAAGAGGCATCAATATCATTGCCCTCCATACCATCACTAAGGATCGATGATCTACCTTCATTTCTTTGTGATAAGGGCTTGTACCCAGCTTTGCTAAAGCTTGTATTGAATCAGTTCTCGAATATCCTTGAAGCGAATTGGCTCTTGTGCAACACTTTCAATGAGTTGGAGAATGAGGTAGGTTAAGCTATCAATTCATGCATGTTCAGGACTAGTTACAATTTTTTTACATTCTTAAAAGTTTAAGTTAATTTTGATATTTTTCTCCGAAGTCTCAAATTTGGATCATTTTCATTTTAATTTAAAGTACTTTAAATTAAAATGAAAATTATCCAAATTTCGCTGTGAGTCCTCCCATCATTTCGCTGTGATGAGGTGACTATTAGGTATCAACTAACCTCAAAATGACATTATTTTTTTCATTCAAATCTATGTTTTTTAGTCAATAGTATACAACATTGTTTTGAGTTAAGGTGGCACTTAAAGGACAACTCATCACAATGCATAGAAAAAAGGCATAAAACCAAATAATATGTAATGTTCATCCAAATTTTAGAACAGTTTTGGAAGAAATTAAGATTATTTTAAGAGTGTAAATTGAAATTTAGTTTTTTTTTTTTTTTTTTTTTTGAGAAAACGTTTTTAGTCTATATTTAAAGATACATATGTCGGTGGTTGGTTGGTTGTGTGCCATACTTAAAAAAAATTAATTATCTCATACATTTAATATATGAGAAATGTTATATTCACAACATTTTTATAACAAATTTTAAGTAACAAATTATTTCTTATTGTTATAAGTGGGCAAGAAAGTAATTTTCGTGGTAGATTTAAATTTAAAACTAGTAACAACTTACCACAGAAAATTTGTTATGAAAGTATTATAAAAAATATTGTGAAAATATTATGGATGCATCACTTCTCCTAATATATACTTCCCAGTCCACATAACTGTGAAACCCACATTCTCTTGCATTCTTACCGATGATTTCTACTCTGATATACCTTTGAGAAGTGGTCCAATTACAACCACAGAATCACTTGCATTATTATCTTTGTACAACTACTAGTCTATTCTCTCACTTCTTCTTCTTTCTTTCTTTCTTTCTCTTTTTATTTATTTATTTATTTTTTATTTATTTTTGTGTGTGTGTGTGTCTGTGTGTGAGTGATAAACATCTAGTCTATTATGTTAATATCTTTTAGTGATAGCAAGGCTACCAGTCAGTTGTGTAATATCGGGAAAAGCTTTCCCAAACCCTGTAAAATATATCAAAACCATTCCAATTATAATTTTTTTAAAAAGGAATGTTCAAAAGTTATTGTTTACTTATCATGAATTGGCTTGATTAGGTCCTAAGTTGAATATAGTTTAAAATATTGGCAACCAAGTTCAAGTATAATAATTCTCTCCAAAAAAAAGTTCAAGTATTAATAAGTACTTTTATACTAAACTAAATAATATTTATCATTTGATATATAAATTAATCAAAGCACTTAATCCATATATATATATATATATCATGTTTCCACATTTTATAAACTCTTTTTTTTTTAATTTTATTTTAAGTATCATATAGACACTAGTTCCAAAAAATTATACAGACTAATTCATATCATGTTTTCGCCAATTTGCTTGTAATAATTTTAGTATCACATTTTTTCACACACATTTTATCACAATTGTTTTATGTGGCATACTGTAATTGGTTGTCTATCATCGTCATATGGATCTACTTTTTTTCTCCATTATTTACAATTTGGTCTGTCACATAAGAGAGTTATGTTAAAGTGTGTGCGAAAATATAAGACAAAATTATTCATTTGCTTTGCATTTGTATTTATAGTGAGATCCTGGTAAATTGATTATGTAACCGGTGCGAGTTAGGAGTTCTGTGAATTTAAGAGAAATATTTTTCTTGCATCAGCAAATGATTAAATCCATTTTTATACCCAGGTTTATTTAGCACATGCCCATATTGGAGAGGGGAAGTCATGTTCCAAAATTTCTATTTCCTTCATTATTAAATCCATTCTTATAACTGGGTTTATTAAGTGTGTGTGTTTAGTAGTTAGTTTGTTTCTCAAAAAATAAAGTGGGTGCTATCTCACATCGCTTGAGTGTAACTCTTTCCCATTGATTAAAGCTACACTTTACTACTATAAGAATTAGATTCTTTTGTAGTGGTACTTTGGGTTAAGTAATGTGTTTGAGCTTGGTAAGAGAGTGTAATTCAGTGTATGTTTTTAGCAGTAGCTTAATTAGTAGCAATTAAAGTATACTTGTATTTAGAAAAAGAAGAAAAATTGAGATTTTAAAAAATTATATATAAAGTTAAAAAGCACAAATTTTGCTTATAAGCTAGTTACAATCACACGGTATAATGAATTTCTTTGGAAAAAAAAAAAAAAAGAGAAAAAAAAAAAAAGAATACAGTGGATTTCATCTAATACATTGTGATTAATATTTGCATCTTGTCAAATTACGTATATTCCTGTTTTCTTTTTGTTTACAAGCTATTTTATTTCTTCTCAAAAAAAAAAAAAAAAAGAAAAAGAAAAAGAAAAAAAGCTATTTTATTTGTCTTCACTCTTCTCAACTTTGACTAGTGAGTTAATGGCAAAACTACAATTTGTCACCAAAGGTGCGTTGGATAAGGCCCGGTGTTACGTAGTTACTAACTACAGAGCCTACAACTTATTGAAGTATGAAAATTTTATCAGAATTTTTTATATATAAAAAAAAAAAAAAAAAAAAAAAAAAGTATTTCGGTTTTGTAGCTCTGCTTACTAAGATGCGTACACAACACATCCCTGTACGTTTCCTCTATTTCTTTGAGATAATTTTATATTTCAACCTATTTTGGATATCCTATTCATCTTTCGTTGTTAACGTGAACATTGGTTTATTATTTAATATTCTGATTTTGTTACATATGTTTCAAAATTCCATTAGGTGGTGAATTGGATGAAAAGCCAGCAATGGCGTGTTAAAACAATTGGACCAACTATTCCTTCAATCTACTTAGACAAGCGGTTGGAGGATGACAAAGAGTATGGCCTTCACCTATTCAAACCTGATGTGGATGCTTGCATAAAGTGGCTAGACACGAAGGAAACTCACTCGGTTGTTTACACATCATTTGGAAGTTTGGCATCCCTCGGAGAAAAGCAGATGGATGAGCCAACAAGGGCCCTAAAAAATAGCAATTGGGACTTCTTGTGGTTTGTCAGAGAAACTGAGCAGAAAAAGCTTCCTCCTAATTTTTTAGTGGAAACATCGGTGAACGGACTAGTTGTGAGTTGGTGCCCTCAGTTAGAAGTATTGGCTCATAAGGCCATTGGGTGCTTCATGACTCATTGTGGATGGAACTCAACCCTTGAGACGTTGAGCTTGGGAGTGCCAATGGTTGCAATGCCACAATGGACGGATCAACCAACTAATGCAAAGTTCATTGTGGATGTGTGGAAGGTAGGGGTTAGGATTAAATTGGATGAAAGAGGCATTGCTACCAAAGAAGAAATAAAGCTATGTATAAGGGAAGTAATAGAGGGAGAAAGAGGCAAACAGATGAAAATGAATTCAGTAAGATGGAAAGAATTGGCTAAAGAAGCAGTGGATAAAGGTGGAAGTTCTGATAAAAACATAGAGGAATTTGTGGCAAAGCTTTCGCAATCTTGAAATTAATGTAATCAGCAGTTCAAGAACTATACGTTCAAAGAATGGTCAAGAAAAAAATTTATGATATCACCATTGGAGGATTTGTTGCAGTGACACCAAGGGTTATCAAGTTTTAGGAATTTTACTTTTATCAAAACATTACCCATATGATTTCTCTAGGAGGAATACAATATTATTTATCTGACAAGCAATACCTAATTTTCCTTTTACATTGAATAGATTCTTCTTGTGCAACAAAAAATAAAAATCCTAGACTAAGTCAAAGTAAAAATTTCGTACAACAACAGCAAATAATTTACTGTTATTGTAGGAAAATTTTGAAAATTGTATAAAAATAAAAATATTATATAAAGTTAACAAAATAAAATAGTCACATCTATCCACATCGACAATAAATAATAATAATTAATAATGAATTATCATGTAAAACTACATATTTTTGCCTATTTTTTTCTTCTTTGTTCAACAATTCAATATATTCAAGTTATTTTTTTATTAATTTCTTTATTTAGATTTCTTAGTTACCATCTAAAAAACATTTATGGAGCAGATGCTAAGTAAAATTCCATATATATCCAGGTGATGCCAGTGGAAGGCACATGACCCCTAAAGGTTAAGACACTTGTATCAAGTGATATGGCTAAAACAACCACAATCAACGTTAACTTATTTATTTGACATAAGTTTATTTGTTAGAATAAAGCATATTTTTGTCTCTTACAGTTTGAGATTTATTTATTTATTTTAATTTTGGCCATTTATGTTTCAAAATTTTCATTTTTACATTTTATATTTTATTTAGTTTTCATATTGGTTTTGTTCTCCATTTCATATTTTCATTTTTATAATGATCTCTCTCTCTCTCTCTCTCTCTCTCTCTCTCTCTCTCTCTCTCTCATATATTTGGAAATGAAGAAAAACGGCCCATATTTGGGTTGTTGGTGTCCAAATCTAGAATTTTGTGACTTGGGTTGTCATTGCTTAGATGAGATCACCATTAGGATCCAAGTCACGATGTAACATGATCCAGCTCTCAACCCATTACGATCCAACTTGCAAACATCTGAAGTTGTCACCGCTAAACTAACGCTACTGTCCCACTTTCGTTTCTTTTATTCATTTATTTATTTATTTATTTTATTTTTTGCTTCCCTTCTTGCGAGTTGTGTTGATTCTAATGGTGGGGGTTGATTTTAAACATTTTAGCTATGAGTTTTTGGCTTTGTTTAGTTGCTAGGGAAACTGATGAATGGATGAAGAAAGTTAAATTCAATTATTTATGTATTTAATTGAATGGATTTTTTCTAAGGTGGGTTTGATTTGATTGGGTTCAAAGAGGAAATATATACAGTTGGTTGGGTTGAGTGTATTCTTTTCTTGTGTATTTGGTTGCACTAAATCAGTGTATAGAGAAATTTTGTAATGATAGAAGTTTTTTGTTGAATTTATGAAGTTGATATTTTGATGACAATTTTTGCATAGGAATTTTGTATTGGGATGTCAAGTTTTTCAAGATTGTTACAAGTATTCTTTAAAACAAAATCCAAAATAAGAACGTCCAATAGATTCAATAAAAGTTCAGACTTATTTTTAGACAATAGGAGCTAATTTTTTTTATAAATTTTTTTAATTTTTTTGAAAAAAAAAATGTTAGTATTCATTAGTTGAAATTTTGAATTTTAAAAGTTAAAAAGAGAAAATGATGTCATTGTTGAACACTTAACGACAAACCTCCAAATTGACAACAACAGAAGTTAGAGACTTAGAGTATTAAAATGAATAAAAAAAAAAATTTCATAGAATTGATTTGAATTTTGGGTAATGTAAGCATATGTAAATTGTAAGTTTTTTGAATTTTTAAATATTTTTTGATTAACGTATAATAAAAATTGATCTTGATATATAAAACCTATGTTGCACTAACATAAGTTATCCGTTACAAAAGGAATCGTCCAATTAGTGACTTCGAAAATTTTGCAAAATTGGCACATTGAATTACCACTCATGAATATATATAGCCTCAAAAATATTGCTTAAAAAATAGGGTTATTCTCTTATTAATTTTTAAATTGCTTTATCCACTTATAAATTAAATTCTCAAAATAAAAATTATATACTAGCCTCTGAAAAGGCTCTTCTATTTTTTTTTTTCGAAAAAAAGTTAATAATTTTTATCTATTATAATTTGAGATTATTGCTGAATTTCTGGTCAGAGCATTAATTTTAACAAATCTAAGCTCTATTGCTCTCCCAACATTTCTCAAATTGCTCAAGAATATCTTGTGTTATCCCTTCATGTTAATCTGGTTCAATATCCTAACAAATACTTAGGTTTGAACTTCAAACTTAGAGGAAGGAGAGTGGCTGATTTTCAAGATGTCATTGATAGAGTTCAAAATATGCTCCAAGGTTGGAAGGCTAAACTTCTCTCCCAAGCGGGCAGGACAACCTTAATTTCTGCTATTCTTCAAGCTTTACCCCTTTATACTTTCTCGTGTTTTAGGATTCCAAATTCTGTTTGTGCTGAGCTAGATGAAATAGTTAGATGTTTTTGGTGGGAACATAATGTGGGTGATAAAAAGTTGCATTTGGTTAATTGGGATAAAATTTGCCAGCCAAAGGAGTGGGGAGGGCTTGGCATTAAAAAGTTTAATCTTATTAACCAAGATTTGGTGGCAAAACAGTTTTGGAGAATTCAACATTGCCCCAGCTCCTTATTAGCTAAAACATTTAAGGCTAAGTACTTTCCTAGAAGCTCCTTGCAGGATTATAAGACTAAGCCACACCACTCATGGGCTTGGAGGAACATTGCTATCACCCAATCCCCTTTTTTGCATCAAGGTAGATGGCTCATTGGTAGAGGTTTTCAAATACCCCTTTCCCACCCTAACTGGTTCCAAACAACCCTGCAGATACTGAGAGGCAATAATCTGCTTGGCCGATATGTGGCTGACCTTATTGATCAGGAGACTGGTCTTTGGAAAGTGGACTTAATTAGAATATTGTACCAGGCCTCGATTGCTGAGGAAATTTTGCAGATACCTATCTCAAAGTTTTCCAATATGAAGGATAAGCTGGTTTGGAAGTTTTCAAATACTGGAGAATATAAAGTCAAAAAGGCCTATCATATGCTCCAGCAGAATAGGTCGCCAATCCGTCAAGATCAAGGATATTATGGGATTCATTGCTCGGTTTGGAAGTTGTTGTGGAAAGTGAAATTACCTATGAAAGTCCTCAACTTTATCTGGAAGTTGCTTCATGATAGTTTACCTGTGTTTCACAAGCTTAGATGCAGGGGAATTGCAACATCCAATGTATGTCTCATGTGCAATGAAGATGAGGAAACAATCAATCATTTGTTTCTTCAATGCCCTTTTGCAAGAGCTATTTGGCTTGGATCAAGTTTAGGGATTAGAACTTCTTTTTTAGCCACCAGTTCAATGGAGCAGTGGGTGGTTTCTGCTATTACAGATAAGGAGGATTCCGAGGATATAAGGATGCTATACTTGCAATCCATGTTTACCATTTTGTGGTCCATTTGGAATCATAGAAACCTGGTTCTACATCAAGGGAAAGTGCCTAATCCTAAGGAAGTTTTACTAATTGCCCAATCTTGTATTTGCAGGTACCAAAAAGCCTTTTCTCTAGAGAGAGTGCAGAATACTTCTACAAGGCAGCAGCAAGGAAAGACCTTCACAAATTACAATTGGAATATAATTCTAAAAGTGGCTGCATTCAAGAACAAAAAGACTATGAAGGGTGGTGTTGCCTTTGAAGCCTTGACCATGGATGGAGTCAGTATTTTCTCAGGTGGCAACAGTTGTGGGAGGAAGCAACATTACTTAGCTCTTTAGGACGCTGTGAGTGAAGCTGTCTTTAAAGCCAAGGAGCTGGGCTTCCATAGAATTTTGATTTTGAGCACAAGTATGAAACTTGATAAGCTATGCAACCACTATAGGAAGCCTGTTTGGTGGGAAAAGACCTTTTACACTGACCTTCAGAAGTTATCTCAGCAGGATGTCCTTGTAAACCACCTTTAGTTCCTACTGTGGTTAACTCTCATGTTTTGGATTTAGCTTACATCACTACTTCTTTCCCTGTGCATCATTGTAGGATAATCTTAGACTATAGTCATGTCACTTGAACTATGATGTAATGTTGTTTTGGTGTTTTGAATGAATGTTTCTCTGGTATCAAAAAAAAAAAAAAAAAAAAAAACTGAGATTATTACATTTTTCAATAAAAAAAAAAAACTTAGAGGTGTGATGATAAATAATTTCGCTTGCAAACGCATAATATTCATCACACTCTTAAGTTTTTTTATGATTAGAAAATGTAGTAATCCCAAATTATAATAGATGCAAATTATAAACTTTTTTTTCAAAAAAAATAGAAAAGCTTTTGAGCACATGCGTGAGTGCGTGCTCAAAGGTTAATATATATATATATATATATATATATATATATTGTTATGAACATATTTTATGTAATTAACGAATCTTTTGATAAAATATACTTTACTTGTATTTAGGTAAATCTAAGTAGGTTCAAAGTGGTCATTACAAGTGGTTATATTGAAAATATGAAAATTACTCAAGATCTGCTCAAAAAAAGTGCAATATGTAAGTCTCGATACCTCCTCGATGGAATTGTTGATCCAACTAGGGCAATTTGTTGATTACCCAGTACCCACCGATTCAATCTTACGAAAAATATTGTTATCCCTTTGAATCAGTACTGATTTGTTACTTTACTAGTATGACTAATAAACCCAAAAAAATAAAAAATAAAAAATTATAACAGGACGACAAAGATGGAAAAGTTAAAAGCCACAGAACAAATTAAAGTCCACATCCTCATAATTTCTAATTTTAATAAAACCAAGAATTTGACAGGCATTTGAATAAGCTTTATAAAAAAAAATCACATTTTTTTTAAATGAGTGATGTTATTGACATGTACATATATAATAATAAAAATAATGGCAGAGAAAAGCCACAGAACGAATCAGAGCCCACATCCTCGTCATTTCTACTTTTAATAAAAAATAATAATAATTGACAGGCATTAGAAGCTTTGTAAAAATTAAAAAAAAAAATCACAGTTTTATTTTGAAAAAAAAAAAAGTGATGTTACTAACATGTATATAATAAAAATTATGACAGTGATGAGTTTATGTGTTGTACCAATTATAATTTATCACCTTAATAAACAATAAAAAAAATGCATTACAAAATATGATTTTATCTCAAAAATTAATTTTCTCTATCTTTTATTTTGTTTAAGAAATTTGATAATAAGTTATTAATAGACATTTATTGTCATTATGTTTGTATATTAAATATTAAATATGAACTTTGTTAATTATGATAGTTATTAATATTGAGTATTATTATAAATATTTTTTCAATGAAACTATTAATATATAATTATGGGTTGAGTTTAAGTTACATGTAGTGTAACTCTAAGTAATATTATACCACCCAATAACTTATTATTAAATTCATATTTTAAAAATTTCACCATTAGATTATATATTCTATATGTTAAAACATGCACACTTTATGTCACTCAGATGTTATTTACTATTCGATTCATGAACTCATCTTTTTTTCATTATTTTAAACTATAAAAACTTGAATTTAAACAATTGATTGATAACATGATTATTAATATTTAATTATATTGAAATTTTGCAAGCGTTCATAATCAAATAAAAAATAACGAAGGATGTAATATTATTTAAAGTTATATTAAGTATAACTTAAATTCAATCCTATAATTACAGTAATTATTAGTCGATAATTATTATAATTATTTTTATATATGGGGATATTTAATTCACTGTGTAAAGAAAATATGGCAAGACTCTAATTGATGGTTTAAATATATAGAACAAAATAAACTCAATAGTCAGATTTTTAAAATGTAAATTCTAAAAAAAGTTATGGATGTATAACACTCTTAGCCTTATATATACACTAGTTAAAGGCCCGTGCATTGCACGGTTTTATGATAAAATTTATAGAATATTTGTAAAAATAATTATTATATTTTAATAATTATTATAACAAAATAAATAATTCTTATTAATTGTGTTATAATATTATTTTTAGTTACATGTATCAAACTATTTGCATATAAATTTTGCATTTAATGAATATTACAAACCTTTTTTAGGATATGCTTGAAATCTTTTATGACAAACTTGAAGAAAAAAAATCAAGAAGAAAATTAAATTGAATTAAAAAAAATAGAACCATATAGATTGCAAAGTTGCATATGAGTCTATGACCGCTTTTAAAATAAAATTAAAAAAAAAATAGCTATCATTTCAACTTTGATTTTACTATTTTAGTCAAATAATTTCGATAATTGTAAAGGAAAAAACCCCTATTTTATAGTGATGGCTCAAGAGAAAAAATAATCAATGCACAAAAAAATTGATATTGGAAGAATGATGACTTTTTAAAGATTATGAAAATTCAGAATTAAAGCTCTAAAATTTTGAAATTAAAAACCAAAAAAAAAAATGATTAATGAAAATTTGTTGGGAATAAAAAATTATACTAATAATTAGCAAAAAATGTTAATTAATGTTGCAAACCAATACATAATACTATGCATACTTTACATAAATAAGTATTAAGTGATAATATTCAAAATATAAATATAAAAAAAAAGAAAGAAAAAGGGAACAACATGAATAAATCCAATATGAAAAAATAAATTTCATTTTGTTTAAAAAAATTATATAAAAAATCCTATTAACTTAATAGTGGCGTATTTAAATGATCCAAAAAAAATAATAAAGCATATACTTTTGTGCCTAATCACATCTAGCAAATAATAAAGCATTGAAAATATTGAAAGGCAATTTAAATTCATGTATGGTTGCATGAGATACGTACTTGTCCACCATTGCTGGAAAAAAAACACAAAAACAAAGAAGATAAATACATACCTGTAATACTTTGGATGGTAGGTTTGATAAAAACTTCTATGGATTTCACAGACATCAAATTGCCTAAGTAATAAGAAAAAAAAAAACCGAAAAAAAAAAACAAAGGAGAGTTAGATTTCTAAACAACATAAAAATTATAAAAGAATAAGAATTATTAATAATCATAGGGGAGAGAAAAGAAGAAAAAGTTGTTATGCCTAAAAATATATAAGAATACACGGAAAAACAGAATATATATATATATATATATATAAAATTTTCAGTTGTAAGGAAGTTAGATTTCTAATCACTTTAGGAATTATAAGAGAAGAAGAGTTAATTTAGGAGATATGTTTTATCCACAAAATAAAAATGTCATATAGATTGAATGAAAAAAAAAAAATGTTGACAACAATGACATGAATGTAAGTAGGTAGACGTGAATATGATAGATAAATAAATATAGAAGAAGAAGTAGGTAAAAGTAAGTAATAATATAAAAATAAATAAATAAATATAGAAGAAGAAGTAGGTAAACGTGAATGATGCTAATAAGGAGATAGGATAGATTTTTTTTTTTTTTTAAGTTATAACCAATTTAGAATTTTAAAGTTATCTAAAGAAGAAGGTTTATTTACAATTTTTTTTAAAATATCTCAGGCACCTAATTTGAAATTTTTTAGATAAAAAGGTTTCATCTATATCAATTAATGTAGGCCCGAGCCTTATGTGTATCAATTAGTTAGAACTCTACATTAACGTTAATCATAATTCTAAGAATTTGGATTGTAATCAAATTAAAGTTTTAAATCAACTTAGAAATTATAGGAGAAATAAGATAACAACAAAAAGAATTTATATTTATTAGCTAGATTGATATTAGATTTTTTTTTTTTTTTTTTTTTTGTTTATGTGAAAATTAATACCAAAAAAAAATTCTTACGTGAAGTAGTATTTTTTTTATAGTTTTTTTTTAGAGATAAAAATGAATTAGAGTCCTGATTTTTTGAATTAGAGATAAGAATGAATTAGAGTCCTGATTAATCTAAAATTATATATATTTTTTCTTAAAATCTAAAAATCTAAGAAAATTTCTGCAATTTGGTGCTGCCACTTGGCACAACCACGACTTCTAAGCCCAACTTTTATTATATATAATAATATGATATATCATGACATTATCTCTTTAAATCCTTGCTGATCCATCTGATAGAGTGAGGGAGAACAAATTGCAAGAAAATGGAGAGGAAAACTCATATTCTAGTGATTCCTTACACTGTACAAGGTCACATATAAATCCTACTCTCCAGTTCTCCAAGCGCTTAGCCACAAAGGGTGCTAGAGTGACTTTAGTCGCTACCAGCACCATTAGAAACTCCATGCAAGCCTTGCAAGGTGCTAGCTCTGTCAACATTGAGATAATCTCTGATGGCTGTGAGGGAGACGAAACCGTTGAAAGCTTAATAGCAACTGTGGATCGTTTCAAAGATGTAGTTTTACAAAGCTTAGCAGAGTATATTGACAAACTAAACAGCTCCAAATACCCGCCAAAGTTTATTGTGTATGACTGTGCTCTACCTTGGGCTCTAGATGTGGCTAGAAAATATGGCGCAGATGGAGCTCCATTTTACATTCAATCTTGTGCAGTCAATGTTGTCTATTATCACTTCAAGAAAGGAACAGTAAGGTTGCCTCTCGAAGAACCAACAGTATCACTACCCTCGATGCCAAAACTAGCAATCAATGATCTATCTTCGCTCCTTTCTAATCCAGGCTCATACCCACCTCTACTGAACCTTTTTCTGGATCAATTTTCCAACTTCCTAGAAGCAAAGTGGATCTTTTTCAGCTCTTTCAAGGAGTTAGAACTCGAGGTAAGTTCACAATCCCTCTAAATATTTACCTTACTTTAACTTTGACCTAGGATAGGTATTACACTTTTGTCAATAAGACTGTCTTGCAAATTGATAGTTAACAATTTTTTTTTATATAAAAAATATGATAATTATTTGTTATATTGTTGATGGTATTCTAATCATCTTTATTATCACATCAATTTTTATGACTTATGAAGTTAAATTGATATTAATTTAATATTTTATGTTTATTTAGAGTTAAAATTGTCAAGAGTCCTGTAATTAAGTGGGCGTAACCCCATTTTCTTTATTGAGAACAAAGTTTTGAATTCTATTCTGAATTAATGTTGATTATAAGAACGAAATATTTCGGTATCGCAGTTGTACTTATTTTATCATGAAGCTTAATAATTTAAAATAATTAATTTAATATAGTTTTTCTTAAAAAAATTCCTTAGAGAAGGATTAGATTGATTGTTAAAAAAAGATCAAAGGTAATTACAGATTTACACTATATTAGTAATATAAATCTTACATTTACAATGTAAATTAAAAATTTTCCAAAATTCAAATATATTAGGATTTCTATAAATAAACATGTAGGGGTACTATGAAGACTATTGAACCAAGATATTGGGGTACTGTGAAGTCTATTTCAACTTGTTCTTAGGAAACCTTGAATTTTTTATTTTTTTTATTGTCATACATTTCCCCTATGTCCAATTGTTTTTTTTTTTATGTATTTCCTTCCTCATCTAACTTTACCTTCTCGAACCTTATTTGCATATTTAATTTTTTATAATTCTAAATAATTATATGAGTTACAAACCTTCGTTCACAAAAACAAACCCTAAATGAGATAACTCTTTTTAGGGTAAAATGTAAAAATTGACCCTCTAAGTTTCTTCAGATTTCATTTCAGTCCTCTAGTTTTAAAGTTTATTCAATTAAGACTTTTCCATCCACTTTTGTTATATGTTGTGGTTAATTTTTCAATTTTATAAAATTTTCTTCAAATTTTTTAAATTAAAAAAATTCAATTAATGATTGAAAAATATTTACCAAATTTTAAAAAAAAATTAACAAAGTTAACGGAAAGGCCTTAATTGAATAAATCTGAAACTTAGAAGACTGAAATGAACGAAAGCAAAGTTAGAGGACTAGAATGAAATCTAAAGAAAGTTGAGGGCTAATTTTGCATTTTAGCATTCTTTCTATTTTTTGACCATTTTGCAGTCCAATTATAATAGTATACCCAAAATTTGAAATACGTGTGAAGTTTTAAGTGGGAAAGCAATAAGTTTAACCAAAAAATGGTCATTCAAAAAAATGTTAACAATCAGTCAACGATTGTTTTTAAGAGAAAGGATAAAAAGGAAGAAAATTAACCATTGAAAGTGTGGTTTATCAAAAAAAAAAAACCATTAAAAGAGTGTTTTTTGTGATATGAAGTTTATTTTTGGTAAGCATGTTGAGTATGTAATGGTTCAGAAAACTTTCTTTGCTCTTAAAAGGTTAAAACGTTTTTTTAATTTGTTCCTGAACTTGTTTTTTTGAAGTTAATCTCACCATCTTTTTATTTAAAAAAAAAAAAATTCAAATTCGTTATATGAAGATCAGATATGGATTGAATCTGCCAAACCGACTCTGTTAAGACTATATTTGCTGGTTTAATGGGTAGCTGGATTCGAGGTCAGCTAGGCCTCCAATTTGAGAGAAAAGCAAAACAGGGAAATAGAAAGAGGGAAGAAAAGATTGCATTCCAATTATATCCATGTCTTTACAATTTATTCTCTTTTATACAATTCCCATACAACTGTCAATGACCATTGGTTCCTAACAACTCTCTAACTGACTAACAACCCACATATGGGTACTTGTACACGTATACAGCTATCACCTATCACAGCCCACTAGTCACTGCTGCACCTGTTGTGTCCTAGCTTGCATCACAGCCTGCACTGCCCATCACAACGCACTGCACATCACAGCACCCTACACTGCATCACGTGCATCATGGTTTGCACTGCATCCTCATTTTACACAACATACAACCAACACCCTCTCCTATTATACATCAACACTATGCCTAACAATACCCTCCCCATTAAAACACCTTGCCCACAAGGTGAGGATATTGTTGCTGCATCAAGTATAGACATTCCCAAGTAGCATCTTCCACCCTTTCACCTTGCCATTGAACCAGAACCTGAGTGACAGATCTATTCCTCAACTGGCGAGTCCTCATTTGTAAAACAGCAACCGGCTCAGGTTTAAGAATGCCCTCTGGATCCACAGGTGGTAAGGTAGGCAAAGGCACCACATGTTGACCCAACCTTTGCTTTAAACATGAAACATGGAATGTAGGATGGAGTTTTGATTCAGGAGGTAAATCTAATTTATAGGAAACAGTGCCAACTCTCTGCAATACTTGAAAGGGGCCATAGAATCTAGGTGATAATTTTCCCAACCTTTTCTGCCTTAAAGACATCTGTTTGTATGGCTGCAACTTGAGATACACCCAATCACCAACTGCAAATTCCCTCATGGTCCTATGTTTATCAGCAGAAATCTTCATTCTCTCTTGAGCTGCTACTAAATTCTGTTTCAATAAGGAAATAAGCTGCTGTCTGGACTTCAAATGCACCTCCACACTGTCTACCTTAGTAGTGCCAGGAATGTAATCTAGGAGTCTTGGTGGAGCAAAACCATATAAAGCCTCAAAAGGAGTCATCCGGAGAGAGACATGAAAATTGGTATTGAACCAAAATTCAGCTAAGGGTAACCACTCCACCCAAGATTTAGGTCTATCTGCAGCAAAGGCCCTTAGATAATGCTCTAAACTCTTGTTGACTACCTCTGTTTGCCCATCTGTTTGTGGATGGTAGGCTGTTGACATGGCAAGCTGCACACCTTGTAACCTCATCAATTCTTGCCAAAAATGTGATGTAAACACAGGGTCCCTGTCACTCACAATTGTGGCAGGCATACCATGCAATTTAAAGACATATTGCATATACAGGTGAGCTACTTTAGTTGCAGAATAAGGGTGTGACAATGGTACAAAATGGACAAACTTAGTAAATCTATCCACCACTACTAACACCACATCCTTCAATTGAGACTTGGGAAGTCCTTCCACAAAATCCATGCTCACATCAGTCCAAGGCTTTTCTGGTATTGGTAAAGGTTGCAAGAGGCCAGCTGGATTACAAGTTTCATACTTCAATCTTTGACAAGTGTCACACTCTCTAACCATCTTCCTCACATCAGCTCTCAAGCCAGGCCAATAGAAGTCTCTTTTAACCCTGTGTAAGGTCTTTAAGAAGCCTGAGTGACCTCCTAATGGGCTGTTATGAACCTGGTGCAGAACAGCAATCTTCAGGGCTTCACAAGTGCCTAGGTAGATTCTTCCCTTGTACAACAACAAACCATTCTGCAAAGAATAATTCTTAGGAGTAGCCTGCCCTGAACTTAAGGCTTGTAGAATACCTTGCACCTGCTGGTCCGTAGCATAGCTTGTTTTGAGATCACTCAACCAAGCTGGAGAGGGAAAAGAGAGCATACACAAAACACCCCCTTGGAAGTCTAACTCATCCTCATAATTAAGAGGAACAGGTTCAGCCATATCAGAGGGCATCCCAGCAGTCACATCAACCTCAGTGTCAATTTTTCTAGACAATGCATCAGCAACAAGGTTTTCCTTACCCTTTTTATATTGGACAACAAATGCATATCCTAATAATTTGGTAAACCACTTCTGTTGAGTAGGAGTACCAATTTTCCTTTCAAGTATGTACTTAAGGCTTTGTTGATCAGTTCTAACAATAAAAGGTTTACCAATCAAGTAAGCTCTCCACCTTTTAACAGCAGTAACCAGAGCTAATAACTCTTTTTCATACGTAGACAAACTCAAATTTCTTCCCTTGAGGGCTTGGCTATGAAAGGCAATAGGTCTGCCTTGCTGCATCAAAACAGCCCCCAACCCTTTACCTGAAGCATCACACTCTATAACAAAAGGCTTATCAAAGTTTGGAAGAGCCAACACAGGTGATTGAACCATGGCAGCCTTTAATTTCTGGAAAGCTTGCTCAGCCTCCTCAGACCAAGAGAATGCATCCTTCTTCAATAAGGCAGTTAAGGGAGCAGCAATCTGTCCATATCCCTTAACAAATTTTCTATAATAACCTGTGAGCCCCAAAAACCCTCTTAAAGACCTAAGATCAGTAGGAGTAGACCACTGTTGCATGGCAGCAGTCTTTTTAGGATCAGTGTGAACCCCAGCACTAGTGATGACATGCCCTAGGTACTCAACTTCATTACAAGCAAATTTGCATTGGGATCTTTTTGCATATAGTTTATTTAAGGCCAAAACCTCTAGGACAGATCTCAGATGAGTCACATGCTGAGATAAGGAAGTGCTATAAACCAAGATATCATCAAAAAAAACTAAAACAAATTTTCTGAGATAAGGTCTAAAAACCTGGTTCATCAAGGATTGGAAGGTTGAGGGAGCATTGGTTAAGCCAAATGGCATTACCAAGAATTCATAATGTCCTTCATGTGTTCTAAAGGCTGTTTTGGGAACATCCTCCTCCTTCATTCTGATTTGATGGTATCCGGATCTTAAATCAAGCTTGGAGAAGACAGTTGCTCCATTCAACTCATCTAACAGCTCATCAATGACTGGAATTGGAAACTTATCCTTCACAGTGATGTTGTTCAATGCTCTGTAATCAATGCACATCCTCCAAGACCCATCTGCCTTTCTTACTAACAAGACAGGTGAAGCAAAAGGACTGGTGCTGTTTCTAATTGACCCCACAGACAACAACTCTCTCACAATCTTCTCAATTTCATTCTTCTGATAGAAGGGGTATCTATAGGGTCTTTGACATACTGGTTGAGAGCCTTCCATGAGAGTGATCTGATGTTCATGGCCCCTCATAGGTGGTAAACCAGTAGGAGTTTCAAAGACCTCTCCAAATTCCTGCAATAACAACTCCACTTCTGCAGGTACACTAACCTCCAGCACCTCACCAGCTATAGGAGTGATCTGAAGTAATAACCCCTTCCTCACTGATCCCTTAAGCAACTGACTACAATCCATGAAGGAAGTGGCTGAAGAGGGACTTAATCCATGCAGCAAAACCTGTTGATTCTTGTAATGGAATTCCATAGTCATTACTTGGAAATTCCAATGTATCACACCTAGAGTACTCAGCCACTGAGTACCCAACACAGCATCACAACCTCCCAATGCCAAAACATGAAATTGCACATCAAATTCCACTCCTTGTACACCCACTAGTACACCACTACAAAAACCTTGAGTTTTCACCATAGTACCATTAGCCACCTTAACTTCTAAAATTCTTGAAACATCAACCTTTAACTGTAAGCTAGAGACTACTAATGCATCCACAAAATTATGAGTACTACCCGTGTCCACCAATAACACTAATTCACTGCCATTAATCTTGCCTCTAACCCTCATAGTGCCTGGTGTAGGGGTTCCAGTTAAGGCATACAATGTAATTCCTACATCCTCTTCCTGTTCAATTGGTTTATCAAGATCACTGCCCATTTCCTCCTCCAACTCAGTAAGGTGCACTCCAGATTGCAACTTAGGTGTAATTTCAATTCCCTCTAACAGAAACAGTTTAACATTTTTGCACTTATGCCCAGGCCCCCACTTTTCATCACAATTATAACACAACCCTTTCTTTCTCCTTTCATCCATTTGAGCAGGGGTAAGCCTTTTAACTGGTATTCTTGGTTTAGTATCTAACATTGCATTATTCTTAGGCAACCCAAGGATTGAAGTGTTACCTGATTCTTGATGAGTTCTTATACTTTTTCTGCTGCTCCAAACATATTCTTCTTGAATCTTGGCTAATCCAAAGGCTTCATTCAAAGATTGAGGATTGAGCATTCTTACAGGCAACCTTATTTCGTCCCTTAAACCACTCAAGAAGCAACTGAGCTTATGTAAGGGGGAAAGGCCTTTAACTCTGTTAGACACAGCTTCAAATTCTGCCTTATACAAGGCCACAGTTGAAGTTTGCCTCATCCTGGTCAACACTTCCATAGGATCATCGTAGGCACTAGTTCCAAATCTCACATGCAAGGCTGGTACAAAAGAATCCCAATCCGAGAAAACCCTTGCTTCTTCAGCCTCTTGGAACCAAACCAATGCCTCTAAATCCATGTGAAAGGAGGCTATCAATAACTTTTCTGTAATTGGGGTTTGGTAATACCCAAAATACTGGTTAGCCTTGTAAACCCAATTAGCTGGATCAACACCAGAAAATCGCGGGAAATCCAACTTCACAGACTTGGCCAGTGGCATGGTTGAAGAACTTGAAATTGCATTTGATTGCACATTCCTCTGTGGAGAATTCTGGTTTACATCTATGGAATTCAACTTCTGTAATATCACATTGATATTCTGATTCATCTCATTCATGGTTCTGGTGTGAATACCTTGAATCTTTTGTATTTCTTGGATATCTCTGTTATGGTGATCAGAGGTGGTACGGAGAGAAGCAATGGCTTCATTCACCATATTCATGGCAGCAACTCGTGTCTCAGTCATGGCAGGAACGGTGCTCTGATACCAATTGTTAAGACTATATTTGCTGGTTTAATGGGTAGCTGGATTCGAGGTCAGCTAGGCCTCCAATTTGAGAGAAAAGCAAAACAGGGAAATAGAAAGAGGGAAGAAAAGATTGCATTCCAATTATATCCATGTCTTTACAATTTATTCTCTTTTATACAATTCCCATACAACTGTCAATGACCATTGGTTCCTAACAACTCTCTAACTGACTAACAACCCACATATGGGTACTTGTACACGTATACAGCTATCACCTATCACAGCCCACTAGTCACTGCTGCACCTGTTGTGTCCTAGCTTGCATCACAGCCTGCACTGCCCATCACAACGCACTGCACATCACAGCACCCTACACTGCATCACGTGCATCATGGTTTGCACTACATCCTCATTTTACACAACATACAACCAACACCCTCTCCTATTATACATCAACACTATGCCTAACAGACTCCCAGCAATTTTTTTTAATTTTATGAATTTTGTTGATATCATTCTGAAACTATATATTGGACATAAATACAGTACTCTTTTTTTTTTTTTTTTTTTGATACGAAATATACAATACTCTTATAATAAGAGGCACTGCCGGAAATTTTCAAAGCGAAAAGAAGACAAAGCAACCTAGCAAAATGATGCTAAATCCGTTGACTCCACCTTAATTTTTAGGTAATTGGCATGCGAACTGTGTATATATATATATATATATATATATATATATATATGTATATAAACCATTACAAATACTTCTATAATACATATGCTACAAACCCCAATAACTCGAACTGTCTCGAACCCATATACACTTTACTCCGAGCACTAATGCTTAGAAAGGTACCAACTTGCTCAACCGGGTAGTGATATGAGAAATTGTGAACATGGGACATACGGGCATAAAAGTTATAGTTTACATTTCAAACCACAGCAAGTCCTCAGCTTCACATAATTTACATAGCATCACACAACAATTTTCAATAGACAAAACTTAGGTAAGGTGCTATTCCTTAAGTTCCTCTTAAGATTCAGTCATGTGGTTACTTAACTAAAAAAATAAACTTCTACTCCATGAGAAAAAATAATATATATGGCAAAATCTTAAGGGAAAAATTTAAGGAATAGAGCCTAAATACTGTATATAAGTCTTGTTCATTTTCAATATACATATGATGTTATAAATGGTTATTGAAAATACTTCCATTCATAATATTTATGGGCTTTAGTTATATACTTAGAAACGTTTGGGCCTATATGAACTTGGTAGGCCCTCTCGAGGCTCTCATTGCAAAACACTATTGAAACTCAACAGAGTTCACGATTAAAAGCAACTTATTGAGTATAGTAGATCTGATCTTATACTTTATATATATATATATATATATATATTAACATAATTTCAAATTATGAAGCTAATACGTTTTCTCTATTTGTTTAGTACAATTTTAGAATTCAACCTACACTTTGGTATCTTCTTTTTTGTTTTAACAAGCCTTTCTTCTTTTTAATTGTTGAACATTGTTTTTTATTATTATTATTATTATTATTATTTTTATTTTCTGTATTTCAAAATTCTATTATTCCACTAGGTTGTGAATTGGATGGCAAGCCAAAAATGGCCTATAAAAACAATTGGACCAACTATTCCATCAATGTACTTAGACAAGTGGTTGAAGGATGACAAAGAGTATGGCCTTCATTTATTCAAGCCTGATGTGGATGCTTGTATAGACACAAAAGAAACTAACTCAGTCATTTACACATCATTTGGAAGCTTAGCATCCCTAGGAGAAGAACAAATGCAAGAGCTAACCTGGGGCCTCAAGAATAGCAATTGCTACTTCTTATGGGTTGTTAGAGAAACCGAACAAAAAAAGCTTCCTACTAATTTTCTACAGGAAATAGCGGAGAAGGGATTGGTTGTAAGTTGGTGTAGTCAATTAGAAGTATTGGCTCATAAGGCCATTGGGTGCTTCATGACTCATTTTGGATGGAACTCAACCCTGGAGGCATTGAGCTTGGGAGTGCCAATGGTTGCAGTGCCACAATGGACAGATCAACCAATGAATGCAAAGTTCATTGCTGATGTGTGGAAGGTTGGAGTTAGAATTAAATTGGATGAAAGAGGTGTTGCTACTAAAGAAGAAATAGAGTTTTGTATAAGGGAAGTAATAGAGGAAGAAAGAGGGAAAGTGATGAGAATGAATTCAGTAAAATGGAAAGAATTGGCAAAAGAGGCAATGGATGAAGGTGGAAGTTCGGATAAAAACATAGAGGAGTTTGTGGCAGAACTTGCACGCTTGTGAAGTTAATTTAAGCAACAACTTTTCATTTGAATAGTGATCAAGAAAACAAAAGATGATTTCACTTTAGAAGAATTTGTTTTTGTGATTACAAGCACCACCAAGTTTGAGGAAATTTATTTTTATCAAAACACCTTAATTATGACACAACCTTAACAGTTATTATTTTTAATAATTTTTAAATTTGTCCAAAGTTTAAGCCATTATTTTTGCTTTATCTCCTCCAACACACGTGAGGGAATGTAAGAATAATAGTTAAATAATTAAGTTTGTTATGACAATTGGTAATAGTCCAATTGTTATCAAAAATCATATCTATTAAAATATAAATTAAACATTTAATTGCAATAAAATTTTACAAAACGTAATAACTTATTAGCTCATGATATAGTCATGAGAATAACAGTGTTATATATATATATATATATATATATATATTTCATTCTCTTTTGTCTCAAATCTCACCTTATTTATTTATTTTATAATAACCTCTCAAATCTCACAATGGCTGTGGCAGACAAAGAAAACCGACATGCTCTTAGACCACATTATGATTACAATCTCTTGCACTGTCCTATGATGTTTACATAAGCAATGATGTCAAGGTTTTGTTATTTTACACAGTACCTCCCCAAGCCCTGAGTTTGAGTTTGAAGGATTTCTAATCAGTTCAAAGAAGAAAAAGAAAGAAGAATAAAAAGAAGAAGTGAAAGGGGTCTGAAACCATAAGGAGAATTTAAAAACAATAATTAAATGGTTAAATTTATCCGTTAAACTTTTTAACTATATGTAATTTATTGATCATACTAAAAATTCACTTTTATTATAATATAAGTTTAATTTTTTTATTGTAATAAAATTTTACGTGAATTTAATAATCCTAGCTCATGAATATAATAAAACTCACTTTTTATTAGTATAACAATCTAGCCTCTCTTTTTTTTGCTGAAATTTAGCCTATTTATTTCTTCCTTCTGTCTCGACTCTCACACTGACCATATATAACAGACAAAGAAAGCTGACATATATGATATTAACACCTCATTATAATATCTTGAACTTATAATGTTTACGTTAGCAATGAAGTCAAAGGTTTTGTTTTTTTCCATGATCATAGTGTCTCCCCAAGATTTAAGAGGACGAATATGTGTAGTGGTAGTACATGAGGGCTATCTATATACAGCAATTGAATGGATAATGAACTGTCGTAGTGTCAGTGTATTTTTTTTTTTTTTTTATTGGAAAATGGAAAGAGTCGTAGTGTTAGTGTGGTGTGGTATCCAAATTGAGCACGACACATTATTATGTGAAGCTTATTAATCTCATCGAAAGAGACATGAATATCATGACAATGTGGCCGACCGGATACACACCCTTTAAACAAAAGTATCATTTCATTCGACTCCCATAAAAATTTTAAAACTTTCTTATTTGTTTTTATAAGTATATTATATCTTATTGAATGGTATAAACTAATATTTTTACACTAAATCCAAATAGAATTCAAAATTTTTTGAAAATTTAACAAATAAATTGGAAAAAAAAAATAATTGGAGGGTGAAAACTAATATTTTTACATCAAATCCTAATAGAATTCAAAATCTTTTGAAATTTAACAAATAAATTGGAAAAAAATAATTGGAGGGTGAAAACTAATATTTTTACACCAAATCCTAATAGAATCCAAATTCTTTTGAAAAATTAACAAATAAATTGAAATATTAATTAATTTATAGAAGAAATTTATGGAAAAAGTCATAGTGTCAGTGTGGTGTGGTATCCAAATTGAGCACGACATATTATTATGTGAAGCTTATTAATCTCATCAAAAGAGACATGAATATCATGACAATGTGGCCGACCGGGTACACACCCTTTAAACAAAAGTATCATTTCATTCGACTCCCATAAAAATTTTAAAACTTTCTTATTTGTTTTTATAAGTATATTATATCTTATTGAATGGTATAAACTAATATTTTTACACTAAATCCTAATAGAATTCAAAATTTTTTGAAAATTTAACAAATAAATTGGAAAAAAAATAATTGGAGGGTGAAAACTAATATTTTTACATCAAATCCTAATAGAATTCAAAATCTTTTGAAAATTTAACAAATAAATTGGAAAAAATTAATTGGAGGGTGAAAACTAATATTTTTACACCAAATCCTAATAGAATCCAAATTCTTTTGAAAATTTAACAAATAAATTGAAATATTAATTAATTTATAGAAGAAATTTATGGAAAAAGTCATAGTGTCGGTGTGGTGTGGTATCCAAATTGAGCACGACATATTATTATGTGAAGCTTATTAATCTCATCAAAAGAGACATGAATATCATGACAATGTGGCCGACCGGGTACACACCCTTTAAACAAAAGTATCATTTCATTTGACTCCCATAAAAATTTTAAAACTTTCTTATTTGTTTTTATAAGTATATTATATCTTATTGAATGGTATAAACTAATATTTTTACACTAAATCCTAATAGAATTCAAAATTTTTTGAAAATTTAACAAATAAATTGGAAAAAAAAATAATTGGAGGGTGAAAACTAATATTTTTACATCAAATCCTAATAGAATTCAAAATCTTTTGAAAATTTTAACAAATAAATTGGAAAAAAATAATTGGAGGGTGAAAACTAATATTTTTACACCAAATCCTAACAGAATCCAAATTCTTTTGAAAATTTAACAAATAAATTGAAATATTAATTAATTTATAGAAGAAATTTATGGAAAAAGTCGTAGTGTCAGTGTGGTGTGGTATCCAAATTGAGCATGACATATTATTATGTGAAGCTTATTAATCTCATCGAAAGAGACATGAATATCATGACAATGTGGCCGACCGGGTACACACCCTTTAAACAAAAGTATCATTTCATTCGACTCCCATAAAAATTTTAAAACTTTCTTATTTGTTTTTATAAGTATATTATATCTTATTGAATGGTATAAACTAATATTTTTACACTAAATCCTAATAGAATTCAAAATTTTTTGAAAATTTAACAAATAAATTGGAAAAAAAATAATTGGAGGGTGAAAACTAATATTTTTACATCAAATCCTAATAGAATTCAAAATCTTTTGAAAATTTTAACAAATAAATTGGAAAAAAATAATTGGAGGGTGAAAACTAATATTTTTACACCAAATCCTAATAGAATCCAAATTCTTTTGAAAATTTAACAAATAAATTGAAATATTAATTAATTTATAGAAGAAATTGAAATACTACCCATAAATCATACTTTATGGTAAATATGGTATTTTCACCTATATCCAAATACAAATTTAATATCTTATTTCACAACATATTTTAGAATTTTTTTTCTTTAGAATCTATAAAGTGTAAATCATTAACTTGTTATTAATTTTACTTAGACCTATCATAGTATCACTAACACTAATACACTACTTTATTGTCTACACCATTCATAATATATATATATATATATATATATATAAAACCAAAACTTCTGACTTTTGGTTGACCTCTCCACAATTTTATACATCAGCATTATTAATAATTAATTGTAATTTAGAAATAAAAACACACCTGGTGAGGAAAGTAAGAGTTTGAACGAAGCACCAAAAAGAAACCAATTAAAAATAGAACACTTAGGTGGACAGAAACCAATTAGAAATTGTTAAGTCCTAAGACTTTAGGAACTAAATGTATTAAAATCTCATTTTGTATATGTTGGCAAACCATGATCAAAACAATTAGTCTAGGTTTAAGCTTGCTCAAAGTTTGGTTAAGTGTAATTTGGAATCGAGTAATTGCAGAAATTTAGAGTGCAAATCTGCAAGGCTCGATTGATCGAGTCAATCGAAAGTTAGGATCGATCGATCGAAAATCGTGGATCGATAATATTCTGCAGTATTTTCAAACCAGCATAAGCCCATATGACGTGTAGGGTTAAGTGTTTCACTTAAAGCATAAAAGGAAAAACCTCAGCCACGTTTTCAAGATCTTTTTGAGTGGTGTGTTGAATCTTTTGTAAAATCTGAGAGGTGTTTACTTTTATACACACCCATAGAGCTATCAAGATCAAGATTTGCATCAAGAACTTGATGGTGATTTCAGTTGCTGCATAAAGAAATTTTAAGAAGATCTAAAACCTTTGAGTGGAGTCTCAAAGTCACAAGTAGGGGAACTTGTGGTTGCAGTAGATCAAAGAAAGAAGTAACTTGTGGACTCGGAGCTCTCACGTGGTTGTATTAGTAATTTTCCTACACGAGGTAGCAATAGGATGTTAGTGGTCTAAGTCGTATTGTACAAACTTCAATTCTTTCTTAGTGAATCTGTTTTTATCTTGAGGATAACTAGGTTAAATCTTCCTTAGGTTTTTTACCAGATAGGCTTTCTTGGGTTATCAGATCTTTGTATTCTTTACTTTCTTCATTTTATGTGTTTTGTTCACAATTGTTTAACCTAGACTTGAATAACAATCTTGTTAATCAACTTGGATTAATATTAGGTTAAAACATATTGTGGTAAGGGGTCTAAAACTTAACAAGTGGTATCAGAGCAGGTTAGCTCTTGTGTTAGATCCTTTGATCTAAAAGTTAATCTTTGACCCCTGTTGTCATGGAATACGGTCACTCTCTTGTGATCCCTCCACACTTTGATGGAAATAACTATGTCTATTGGAAGGTAAGGATGAAAGTCTTCTTGAAATCTATAGATGAGAGAGTGTGGAACTCCGTTGAATACAAATGGGAGAAACTAGTTACTCTTGTTAGTAAGTGGTCTATGACCCAAAAAGAAGCAGCCTCTTTTAATAGCAAAGTTATGAATGCTATTTTTAATGCTGTTTCTATGAAAGAGTTTAGGAGAATTTCGAATGTTGAGGTAGCTCAAACTCTCCAAACTGTGCATGAAGACACAAAGGCAATTAAAATAAATAAGTTGCAGCAATTAACTACTAGGTTTTAGAGCATTAGAATGTCTGAGGATGAAAGTTTTGATGAATTCTATGCTAAACTACATGATATTGTTAATTCTACATTTAATTTGGATGAGATTTATGATCAACCTAAAATTGTTAGGAAGATACTTAGATCCTTAACTGAGGACTCTAGATCAAAGTAACTGCAATTACTGAAAGTAAGGATGTGGACTCCATCCCTGTTGATGAACTTGTAAGATCTCTTCAATATTTTGAATTAAACCTACCCAAGGCTAACAAATCCAAATCAATGGCACTTAAATCAGTTGATGATGTTGATAATAATGGATTTGATCATGATCTCTCTTTTATAGAGATAGCCTATCTTGTCAATAACTTTAGAAATTTTTTCAGGAATAACAATAGGAGGTAATTATGGTAATTATTAATGACAAAATGCTAAGTAATAAATTATTTAGGGTAGGTGAAAAAAAATAAAAAATAAATATTAGCTGCGAGCTTAAATGAGAAACCCCACTAACATAAAATTTAGCTTGCATATTAAGAGCAACAAAAGCATATAGTCCAATTGTCATATTTCTAAAATATTATTTTTTTTGAAAGTTATGGAATGATGTAACACTCCAATTTTTATATATAAATATCATGGCACTATCTCTTTGATCATGAATCCTTGCTCGTCCATATCTGATTGAGAGAGAGAACATTGCAAGAAAATGGAGAGGGAAACTCATATTCTAGTGATTCCTTACCCTTTACAAGGTCACATAAATCCTATGCTCCAATTCTCCAAGCGCTTAGCCACAAAGGGTGCTAGAGTGACTTTAGTCACTACCAGCACCATTAGAAACTCCATGCAAGCCTTGCAAGGTGCTAGCTCTGTCAACATTGAGATAATCTCTGATGGCTCTGAGGGAGTTGAAAACTTAGAAAACTTAATAGCAACTCTGGATCGTTTCAAAGTGATAGTTTCACAAAGCTTATCAGAGTATATTGAGAAACTAAACAGCTCCAAATACCCACCAAAGTTTATTGTGTATGACTGTGTTCTGCCATGGGCTCTAGACGTGGCTAAAAAATATGGCCTTGATGGGGCTCCATTTTTCACACAGTCTTGTGCAGTCAATGTCATCTATTATCACTTGAAGCAAGGAACAATAAGGTTGCCCATAGAAGGGACAACAGTATCACTACCCTCGTTGCCAAAACTAACAATCAATGATATATCTTCATTCCTTTCTAATCCAAGCTCGTACCCAGCTCTACTAAACCTTGTAATGGATCAATTTTCCAACTTCCTAGAAGCGAAGTGGCTCTTTTTCAGCTCTTTCATGGACTTGGAAGTCGAGGTAAGTTCACAATCTCTACGTATATTTACCATGCTCTTAACTTTTGACTCATGATAGTGTTATTACATAATTTTTCTATTTTTATAAGGATGTTTTACCAATTGATATGACATCAGCTAAAAAAAAGAAAAACAAAAAACAAGAACGTATGATATTTATTTATATTATATAGTTGAGATTATATCGATTTCATGAGTAATTTTTAGGTACTCTAAGAGTGTGGAGAATGATGTTTTCTCATCTCACATTTACGGTAGGATGTACTTATCAAATTCATGATAGGGTCAACTATGAATGTGAAAGAATGAAACACCATTTCTCCATACTCTTAAAATATTTAATTTTTTTTTTAATTTCATATATACTCTATGAATTTAATGAATAGACCGCACTATAAATATCAGAAAAAAATATTATTCTTTGTACTTTGGAAATACTTAAAAATACTCCTTTTTGCCTAAAACTCTCTTAGAGGTTTGAATAGCAGGTGACTGTCTCTGTTTAGCCTTTCCTTCTTCCAATAAAGATTGAAAAAAAAAAAAAAAAAAAAAAAGTACTCATTTTTCTGCCCAATCGGTACCCCATCTTTATAGTTGGATGCTTTGTCCGGTTCAGAGAAGCGAATTTAATAATTGTGCAATTTGGAATAACTTGACAAAAGGTACAGATATGCTCAAACTCAACCATAGCCATAAGTCCTCAACTTTTGTTTTTCTCGTAGAGATTTTCATATCTATCCAAGGCACATATAATCTAAGCTACATGGCAATTTGCCAATGATTAAAACATTTTATGTGTTTGACACCAATAATATCGGCCAATGCCACAAACAAATGAATCATTTTATATTCATCATCCCTAAAAATAACTATGTTGAAGATATGAAGCCCTCATATAGTGAAGCATTTTATATATTAAACATATTGATTAGTCAAGACGCTTTAATAAAAAGAAAAAGTTTGTCCTTTGACATGATCATTATAAAAAACAAAAAAAAATACTTGAATATCACCTCATGCATATATATGCATATTAAAATTTCTACCTAAAAACATATATGCATATTTAAAAATATAAACATATATGAGTATTTAAAATAAAAAAGACTCAAAAATTACAAATCTAACATTGATGTTTTTTAAAGTAACAAATTAAATCTTAACCATTTAATTGTGTTTGGGGTTTAATTTAGGATGTGGGTTAAATTTGTAACTTAAAAAAGAAAAATAAAAAATATGTTCCAGCTACAAGTCAATAGCCCCCTTGAATTGTTGGGTTCATGCATCCTTCTCTTTCAAATCACTATCAACACGTTTGACAAGTTGGAACACGAGGTAGGTTAATTAAGCAATCCATTCATGTCATATGTTATATGTTTAGGAATTCGTGTGTCTTGTGTGTGATAATAATAATAATTATCTCATAAATTTATCTCCTAACAGTATAATATGTGAATTTCGCATGGGTGTGTGGTTTACTGTTTACATGATGTGAAAGGAACGATGCATGTATGAAGCATGGATTACCTCCAACTTATATACTTTTGACGCATGTGAAACAAACTCTCTGATACAAATAAAATAACTCTAAATTCAACCTCTCTGTACCTTAGAGAAGCCTGGTCTAATTTACAACCACTGGGAATGTTTTTTTCTTTTTTTGGTACAACTCAACTAGTCTATTCTTTCAACATCGTTTAGTACGTAATAGCAACCAGTCAAGACGGGGATGGGAAAAGCTTTCTCAAACACAAATGTCTAAACTATTTAATATCTTAGACCCATCCCAAATCATTATTAAATTTAGGAATTTGTATTAAAAAATTCAATTTGAGTTGAAAAGAAAAGTTCCAAACCTATTTGTTTACTTACCATTGATCGGCTTTAACAGGTCAGGTTGGATATGGTTTAACTAAAATTAAACTTCCAAAATATTTTAAACTAATTAAGTTAGACTAACCATTGAACCTCCAAGCACTAATCCTTAGAAAGGTACCAACTCACTCAACTGGGCAGTGAAATTAGAAATTGGGAACAAGGGACATACAGGCACAAAAAGTTATAGTTTACATTTCACATCAATCCAACATAGACAGCAAGTCCTGAATTTCACATATTTTTATATAGCATGACACAACAATTTTCAATATACATGACTTTATAAATGGTTATTGAAACAATACTTTCACTCTTAATATTGATGGGCTTTGGTTATATACTCGGTAGGCCCTCTAGAGGCTCTCATTGCAATACACTAATGTAACTCAATAGACTTCAGGGTAATAAGCAACTTATTGAGTATAGTAGATTTGATCTTATAACTTTTTATAAATAATAACGTATATGGTGAAATTATTAAGCTAATATGATTGCACAAGACATCCCTACGTTTCCTCTATTTGTTTAGTAAAATTTTAGATTTCAACCAATTTTTGGTATCTTCTTCTCTTTTGTTTTAACAACCCTTTCTTCTTTTTAATTGTTGAACAATATTGTTTATTATTATTATATTACCTATGTTTCAAATTTCCAATATTCTATATTAGGTTATGAATTGGATGGCAAGCCAGCAATGGCCTATAAAAACAATTGGACCAACTATTCCATCGATGTACTTAGACAAGAGGTTGGAGGATGACAAAGAGTATGGCCTTCAATTATTCAAGCCTGATGCGGATGCTTGTATAAAGTGGCTAGACACAAAGGAAGCTCACTCAGTCGTTTACACATCGTTTGGAAGCTTAGCATCCTTGGGAGAAGAGCAGATGCAAGAGCTGACATGGGGCCTAAAGAATAGCAATTGCTACTTCTTGTGGATTGTTAGAGAAACTGAACAAAAAAAGCTTTCTACTAATTTTCTACAAGAAACAGCGGGGAAGGGGCTTGTTGTGAGTTGGTGCCCTCAATTAGAAGTATTGGCTCATAAGGCCATTGGGTGCTTCATGACTCATTGTGGATGGAACTCGACTCTTGAGGCATTGAGCTTGGGGGTGCCAATGATTGCAATGCCACAATGGTCGGACCAATTGACTAATGCAAAGTTCATTGTGGATGTGTGGAAGGTAGGGGTTAGAATTAAATTGGATGAAAGAGGCATAGCTACCAAAGAAGAAATAGAGTTGTGTATAAGGGAAGTGATAGGGGGAGAACAAGGGAAAGAGATGAGAGAGAATTCAATAAGATGGAAAAAATTGGCTAAAGAGGCAATGAATGAAGGTGGAAGTTCAGATAAAAACATAGAGGACTTTGTGGCAAAACTCGTTTGCTCGTGAAGTTAATGCAAGCGTCAACTCTTTATTTGAATAATGATCAAGAAAATGATTTCACTTTAGGAGGATTTGTTTTTGTGATGGCAAGCATCACCAAGTTTGAGGAATTTTATTTTTATCGCAACATTATTTTTTTATTAGGTAATAGCACATTTAATTTTAACTAGGAGTAGACTCTTCTTGTACAGCAAGAAAAAAAAAACTAAAAAAAAAGAAAAATAAAATAAAAAAGAATAGAGCGCGAAAATTAGTTTTAAATGAATGTAGAATAGTTTTAAATAGATTGGAAATATTACACATTCCTAGTGTTATAAAAAAAAATTAGTTGTTTTTTATATTATGGATAGATTCACGAATTCAGTAAAAAAAAAATGTTGAGATTCATGAATTTACATGTAAATACATTTTAAACGAAATTAAAGATAAAATGACTATGGGCACAATTTTATTTTATTATTATTATTTTTTAGATAAGGAAGAATGTCTTATTCTTTAATCAAACTATACTACTTCATATCTTTGAGACATGACAAAAATTTCACTGACATACAATGGTGGTGGATTGAACCTAGGATCTTTGAGTTTAGAGTATAAGATACATGACATCAAATTAGAAGGAAAATTAGGACATTTGGCACAAAATTGTGATACAATTAAAATCTAATTTGAATTCTTGATTGAGCCATTATGGTTCTACATTGACTTCAATTACCTACTTGTAGTGGTTTCTATCGGAATTATTACATGCCTGTCTTTGGGGTGGTGGGAAAAAAGAAGCATAAAATTACATTTTAAGTAACAAATTAAACCATATAATTTCAAAAGTAATAACTTTAGTCCTAAGATTTTAAAAAGTAACAAATTAAATCAAACCATATAGTTTTTAAAATAACATGTCAAATCCCCATTTTTTAAAATATTAAATAAAAGTTAAACATTTATATAAGTGGAACAGCATTGTATTTGAGGTCAATATAGGATAAAGATTAAATTTGCAACTTTGTAAAAAACTGAAAAAAGATAAAAGGAAATAAGAAAAAAGAAAAGAAGAAGAAGGTATTGTCAAAGTCCAACTACAAGTCTGCAACACCCCCTTGAATTGTTGTGTTTATGCATCCTTCTCCAAATCAGTATCAATTATTTATCTTCAAAGAGAGCAAAATCGTACTAAAGATAGGAACTTCTGAATAACAGAGCCCACAGTTGTCTTTACCTTTAAGGAACTGACTAGTGTCAAAAATCTTTATCACGTTGAATTGAATAAAATCATTAAAAGCTCACCTGTAATTTTAGTTCATGAATTATTCACCCTCCTACTTCCATAGAGAGAAAGCATGGAAAGAAAATGGAGGGACGAGATTAGATTAGAAATTGTGATATACAATGCTAAAGAAACAACATTTTTTCACAACTTCATAAGATGTCAAGTAATGATTGGAGTAATATTATTTTTTTTGTAAGCCAATTACTGATAGAACTTTTATTTTGCATTAATCATAACAATATTTTATATGGAAAAAATAAATTAAAAATGTCACCAAATTTATTATATACAAAACCCTAAGATCTTTTTAAAGAGAAAAAATGGCTCACATACTTTTATATAATTTTTATTCTTTAAAATAAAATTAATAAAAATGTTATTTTAATAATTCAAATACGGAAGTCATGTTTGAATACCAAAATTTGATCTTTCTTTACTTTTTTTTAATAAAAAAATTTCTCTTTACATGCTAAAATGATGTTGCAAAAGCTTAGAAAAAGCACACACAATACTCTTTTGATGGAATAGAAACCAAACTATTAGCTTTTGTTAGTATACCTTAAATCCACGGGGGATTTCCCTGAATTCACAAAGAGAGGGGAAAAAAAATCTAGAATTTACTAGAGAAAGAATTTGACAAAAGTTTGTATTTATTGATAATAATCTAATTTGCCTTTGGCGGCTATAAAACATATAAATACTGAGAAAAAACATCTGAACTCTAATTTATACTAATTATGCAATTAAGTGACAAAATACCGAAATTTACCAAAAATTGAAAAATTAAGTTAAATGCAGAATCATAAATTATTGACCTTAAAGGATGTCCCAAAACAAGCGGGACCTTATTCTGACTCTTGAGCAAAAAGTTATTAAGAAAACAAATATTACTATAAACGGCAAAATCACAGTTTTTGGGGCCTAAATGAAGGAATTCACCATTTTCAAGGGGTCTTTGTGGCGAACTAATGATTATTGCTTAGAAGGCTGTTTCGCTTCAGTTTACCAAATTTCATGCGATTTCAATTCCGAGACCCACGATTTCTACTAGCGTCTTTTTGCCCTGCGCGCTAATTTTAAGTGCACGTGAGAGTACATGAAGGACGTGACAGTCTATTCTACATCATTAAATATTTCCATCTATTATGCTTCTTCATTTACTTCAATTCTCTACTTCTTGTGGTTTCAATTATTGGTAATTGTCCGCTATCTTTAGGGTATAAAAAAGTGTATAACATAATATTTTGAAAGTTGTTCAAATTATTACAAAGTAAGAGATATTAAAAATACTACAATTTTTTACTAATACATTTTATGGTTTTTTTGATAACTATTTATATGTTGTGATTGATGCATAATAACTAATGAAAGTAATGTTACTTTAATCGCAACATATCAAGTCAAACTAAAAAAAGCACATCAAGTCAAACTATTCTTCTAATAAAAAGTCAAACTATTATTTTAAATAGAAAAAGGTTGGATTCTTACCATTTTTACTAAAAACCCAAGTATGGTCCAAATACTCTGTAACGCCACTTGAATTGTAGTATTCATGCATCCCTTGATCCTTTCCCTTCGTAGCCGTAGTGAAGATAAGCACAACTATCAAAATTAGTTGCCCACATTTATCATTACCACTTCCTCTCAGGAAACTGACAATCGGGGATAATCTTTTCCACTTGAAATTGAAATCAATATATAAATTCATATTCCCTGTAATTTTAGTTCATGAATTATTCACCCTCCAACTTCCTTAGAGAGAAAGCTTTGAAAGAACATGGAGGGAGAAATTCATATCCTAGTATTTCCTTACTCTGTACGTACTAGGTCACATAAACCCAATGCTCCAATTCTCAAAGCGCTTGGCCTCAGAGGGTGTTAGAGTAACGTTTGTCATTACCACCTCTAGTAGCAAATCCGTACGAGTCCATACCAACCAGTCTATCAATGTTGAGATAATCTCTGATGGCTCTGAGGAACCCGAAAATTCGGAAGGCATAGAAGCACATCTCGAGCATTTCAACTAGATGTCTCGCAAAGCTTAGCAAAGCTTATTGAGAAACGTAATATATACCTCCAAATACCCTCCAAAGATTCTTGTGTATGACTCAGTTTTGCCATGGGCTTTGAACATAGCTCGGGCAACTTGGACTTGATGGAGCTACATTCAGGGGCAGGTTTAGAAATTTTTTTTAGGGTGGTCACTAAAAAACTTAAATTATACAAAATTTTATAAAGAGATAACTTAAATATATCAACGTCACAAAAAAAAAAAAAAAAAAACGTAAATACATGAAATATTATAATTTTTTGTACTAGCAAAGAGAGAGAGAGAAAAAAAAAAAGACTAATAAGAGATAAAGTGGAAATTGAAAATATTGATATGAGAATAATAAAGTGACCACAATAATTTCATAACAAATCTTATGCAACAAGTTGTCATTGGTGGGTAAATTAGACCAAGCTTAAATCTCTCAAGGATATACTTCTCTTATAAAATTTATGAAAGCCCATGTTTATCACCCATGACAAAAGTCTTCATTTTGTAGGGTTAACTAAGCCCAAAGGAGCTTAAATACATGCACCAGCCAAGCAAGCCCATCACGTGTGCACAACCCAGCAACTGGTGCTAACGTGAGCAATTCAGCCAAGACACAGCACAACTTTGACAGCTGGAACCCACCATCACCAGCTCCTAACTTGTCCAATCATATTAAAAGAAAGAGACACGTGTCCATCAAGGGAGGAAACTTCCTCTACAATGATAAAAAGCCATCACACATGACATGACAAAAAGCTGGGCTTGATGTGACAGACAGCTGGGATCCTTCTGCTAGCTTTCCTGGCTGTCTTTTCTTTCTCCTTCAACGTAACTAAGCAAGTGTCATCAGGCAGCCATGAATCAGACCCTTGGAGCTCACAAAGCAAGCTGAAACCAGTTCCTTTTCATACCAAAAATGCATATTTTCTGGTTCATGGACCAAGCACATGAACCCCAAATGGGGAAACTTAGGGAAATGTGGTTTGGAAGACACCAAGGGGATTCCAGCAGAGATTTCCAGCAAGGGCTCCATGGTTGCCACCTGGCTTGGGGTGATGCAACCTGCCCTATGGAACTCTGAGTCTAGTAGCAGCATAACCAAGGTCATTAGCCTAATCTATATGCTAATCCCATCAGCCAATGCTAATCAACATTCAATGCTGAAGCAGAATCCCAGCTGATCTTACCTGAAACAGCAACAATCTTCTTACCACCATTAGTAAAAATCTTGGAAATGATTCTCTAATGAATTTTCTGAAAAATTAGGAAGATTTAGCAAAGATTATTTGCTAATCACCCCATGAGAACCTAGCTATAAAAGGAACTCTCCATTAAAACTCCAGAGGAAAAACAAGGAGGAAAACACTAAGATACTGACTAAGAAACTCCCTCTCTACCCTTCTGTCTAAGCCTTTCCTACGCACTAAAAAAGTCACTGAGAACTAAGTTTCAAGCCTAGAAACTAAGTTCCCCCAGCTCTTAGCCCAAAACACTCCAAATACCTCTATTCCTAAACACTCCTCTACCCTTGCAGAAGATCCCAGCAACCCCACTAAGCACTATTCTACACTATACATACTACTTGAAATGTCTCTCACTACTCACCACTCATATTATATCCATGGGAATGCATTGGCACCATAATGATCTTGCTGCGCTAGCTGGAATCTCTCTATCTCCCTTCATCTCACACTAAGTTTTCCTCATTATTTGTTATAATGGATCCTATCATACTTACTTATTCATTTACTATTAATGGCTATGATGTAACTATCACTATAGCATTTTTCCCTCATATTAATGTTATTGTATTAGAGGACTCTTCACCCGAGTTAACCGATGATGAATTTGAAATATAGAGACTTTCTTTGATTCCTGAAATATTTGTTTCTTATTCTGTATTGTTTTACTGCTGGGCTGACTTCTGCAGAAATACATTGCTATTGGGTCAATTTCTGCAGAAACACATTGTTGCTGGGCTATTTTCTGCAGAAATACTCCGCTGCAGGGCTGCTTTTCTGCAGAAACATTTTACCGCTGGGCCGTTTTCTGCAGAAATATTTTACTGCTGGGTCTTTTTCTGTAGAAACATTTTATTGCTGGGTTATGACTTGCAATATGTTTTTTAATCATTTTGACATGTTCGTTGTGGGGATTGTTTTCAGGCCATCATTGTCAGTTCCAATCTAAGCCCAAGGCATAAAAGCACAGTGAATTCTTTGGATCTTCATTGATAGCCTTTGGGCCGCGCATTAAGCCCATCGTCGAGTTTCGGTTAGGCCCCCGACCCATCGCAAATCTCATTTGTCGGAGGGGAAACTTTTTTTTTTTTTTTTTGCCCTCAACAATACTCTTTTCTTACAAAATCTTTCCTCTTGGAAAGTAGTCTCTAGTACTCCTCCAGTAGAAAATCCCAGTAGTAAATCTTAGCAGTTTTGCTAAACACACTACAGCACTATTACCTTTCTCATACTGACTCTCTCACTCTCCATGTTCAAAAAATACATATATCTTACTGCTCCTATCTCCAAATACCTAAATACATTTCCATGCTCTTATCTTACAAAATCTTTCCTCTTGGAAAGCAATCTACACAACTTCTCCAACAGTTATAATCTCATATGTTTACTATCTTTAAGCTCCATATGTCACATACTTTCATATATCATACATACTACAAACACTACATCTCACAAAACATCTATATCTTTTACAATCTTCACACTTCTCAAGAGATACCAACACTCATACTACACTCATACTAAAAGCCCTTCTCATGGAAGGTATAAACTTTTAATGCTAAAGCCCTTCTCTTAGAAGGCACAACTACTTCTTGCATAAAGCCCTTCTCTTAGAAGGCACAACTACTTCTTGCATAAAGCCCTTCTCTTAGAAGGCACAAATACTCAATACAAAAGCCCTTCTCATGGAAGGCAACACTATTTATAATTTTACAACAACTAAAAGAGCATTGTCAAGGGAAAAACTCATTTAAGTACATGATAAAAGGGGCAAGTTTAACCAGCCCCTACACACAGCTGGGCACACTCTCTCTCTCTTTAGTTGCATCCATTTTTCTCCCTTAATCTTGAAGTTATCATGGCAAACTACCCCTCTATTGTTGGGGTCACTCTGCTGGAATATTATCAACTCACAGAAGCTGTACTGCTGGGACTGCAAACCATCAGAGACAAGTTTCTCTGCTTCTATATCTTTAAATTTACTTCATTGAATACATGATTACTTCACATTTAAATACATATTACTTTATTCCAACTACTATTACAACTATTAACCAAGACTTAAACTCATTTAAATGCATGATGAGAGAGGCAAGCTTAACTACCGTTGGCATTTTGCTGAAACCCTATCAACTCACAGAAGCTGCACAGCTGGAACTATAAACCATACAAAGATAAGTGACTTTGCTCCCATATCTTTAAATTTACATCATTAAGTGTATGATTATTTTACCTCTAAATAAATACTACTTTTACAACTACTAATCGAAGCTATCATACCAAACGCATATTACATATTTATTTGATCATTATCGTGATTCTTAGACTTTGATTTTAATGGCTTTGTAGGCTTAAAAGTACGCCAGTAGCCGTTGGACCACGTGGCCCAATATTGAGTTCCGAACGCAACTCCCCAAAAAGAACTCGGGCTTAGTAAGGTCACCCCTCTAAAGGATCACACGTGGTTGGGCAACCGAAAAAGGCCCCCCAAACATTTGGCGACTCCACTGGGGAGTTGCTTGTATCACTGTATCATGCCCCTAAAGTCTAGAATCACATGTCATAAAGAAGAACTCAACTCCAAATACTCAAAATCTCTTGACCCAGCAGCTCACGACGCTGAGTCACAACAATATTATCTCATATATATTCATGGAAATGCTATTCCACTTGTTTCTCTATCATTCGAGTAGCTTCATGACTACAACATGCTTATTATGAGCTTATTGACCCCATAAAAGAAGCTCCTCCATCGTCCCAGCCACAGAGGGCCTCAGTAGCAGAAAACCCTCTTACCACTGGGGATATCCAGTCTTATTCATCATACCAGCAACAAAGGGCCTCAACAGTAGAAAACCCTCTTACCGCTGGGGATATTCACTCTTATCTATTATACAAGCCACAGAGGGCCTCAGCAGCAGAGAACCCTCTTACCGCTGGGGATATCCAATCTTATTTGTCATACCAACCACAGAGGGCCTCAGCAGCAGAAAACCCTCTTACCGCTGGGGACATTCACTATATTCATCATTCCAGCCATAGAGGGCCTCAGCAGCAGAAAACCCTCTTACCGCTGGAGATATTCACTCTTATCCGTCATACCAGCCATAGAGGGCCTCAGCAGCAGAAAACTCTCTTACCGCTGGGAATATTTACTCTTATTTATCATACCAGCCACAGAAGGCCTCAGTAGCAGAAAACCCTTTTACCGCTGGGGACATTCACTTTTATCCGTCACACCAGCCATAGAGGGCCTCCGTAGAAGAAACCCCTCTTCGCACTGGAGATATTCGCTATTATCAGTCATTCCAACCATAGAAAGGCCCTAGTAGCAGAAATCTCTCTTTCCGTTGGGGGTTTCTGCTATTATCTATCATTCCAACCATAGAAAGGCCCAGCAACAGAAGTCTCTTACCGCTGGAGGTTTCTGCTATTATCTATCATTCCAGCCACAAAAAGGCCCCAGCAACAGAAGTCTCTCTTGCCGCTGGAGGTTTCTGCTATTATCTGTCATTCTAGCCAGAGAAAAGCCCCAGCAGCAGAAACCTCTCTTACCACTGAGGGTCTTTGTTTTTTATTAATCATCCTAATGACAGATGGACTCAGCAGTAGAAACTCCTCTTACTGCTGGGCATATTCATTTCTTCAGCAAGAGAGAGCCTCATCAACAAAAAAGAACTCTCCAATCGTTGGAAATATGTACCATTATTTCAAGTAATAAAGGGTCTAATCGACAGCAACCCTTTTTACCGCTAGACATGTTCATCTCTCCAACAACAAAGGGCCTCAGCAACAGATTACTCTTCTTTGTCTACACTATTACCCAGCAGTTCAACATTAGAGGGCTTTATCAGCAAACCTTCATACAGCTAGGCAGATCTATTATTATCCAGCAGTACAATAAGAAAGGGTCTAATCGACATCAACCCTTTTTACCGCTGGACATGTTCATCTCTCCAGCAACAAAGGGCCTCAGCAACAGATTACTCTCCTTTGTCTGCACTATTACCCAGCAATTCAAAATCAGAGGGCTTTATCAGCAAACCTTCATATAGCTGGGCAGATTTATCCAGCAGTATAATAACAAGGGGTCTGATCAGCAACGAATTCTCATGCTACTAGACATATTCATTTTTATCCATCACTTTCACAACAACAAGCCTCATCCAGTAGAAAGCCCTCATTTTGCTGAAAAGTCTATTTTCTTCCCCAGAGGTAAAGTCAAAAAGCCCCAGCAGAAAACACTTCTTCAGCTGGATGAATTATTACATCTTAAATCCCTATTTAGCCACTCACCAAATGCAAAATACTCAAATAACCCCATAAATACTTCCCACATATTACCCAAATATTCTCCACATTATTACCCAACTTGAGTTCCCATATACAAGCCCCATAAATTATTTTGGGCCCACACAAATACTTACCATACCATTACTATATTGAGTCACAAAATTATACCCTTCCTATAAAAAGCTCAAACTCATTTACCTTGTGGGCAAAACCTAAAAAGCCTAACAAAACCCTCCACAAAGCCCGTTGCTACACGGCACCTAAAAGCCGTTGCTACACGGCACCTTAAAGCCCGTTGCTACACGGCATCTCTAAAGTCCGTTGCTACACTACACCTTAAAGCTCGTTGCTACACGGCACCCAAAAGCGCATTGCCACACGGCACCCAAAAGCGCGTTGCCACACGGCACTCAAAAGCGCGTTGCTACACGGCACTCTTACTAAGTCCATTGCTACATGGCAATATTTTTACAAAATCCTACAAAGCCCAAATACTAATTTGGCACTATTTTACAAAGCCCAAATAATAATTTGGCACCTATTTTACAAAGCCCAAAAATTATTTTGGCACATATCTTACAAAGCCCAAAAACTATTTTGGCACACCTATTTTACAAAGCTCAAATACTAATTTGGCACTATTTTGCAAAGCCTAAAAACTATTTTGGCACCTATTTTACTAAGCCCAAAAATTAATTTGGCACTATTTTACTAAACCCAAAAACTATTTTGGCACACCTATTTTACAAAGCCCAAATGCTAATTTGGCACTATTTTTCAAAGCCCAAATAATAATTTGGCACCTATTTTACTAAGCCCAAAAATTATTTTGGCACTTATCTTACAAAGCCCAAATACTAATTTGGCACTATTTTACTAAATCCAAAAACTATTTTGGCACACCTATTCTACAAAGCCTAAATGCTAATTTGGCATTATTTTACAAAGCCCAAAAACTATTTTGGCACCTATTTTACAAAGCCCAAATAATAATTTGGCACTATTTTAATAAAGCCTTAGTATCATTTTGGCACTATACCCATTGTTGCAACTATTTCTAAAGCCCAAAAACTATTTTGGCAACTATTTCAAAAGCCCAAATACTATATTGGCAACTATTCCTAAAAGCCCAATATTATTTTGGCAACTATTTACAAAAAACTACTAAAAGCCCAAGTACTATCCTTGGCAATATTTTATCAAAAGCCCAAATACTAGTTTGGCAAAATTTTACAAATACCTAAAAGCCCAAGTACTATCCTTGGCAATATTTTAGCAAAAGCCCAAATACTATTTTGCAAAATTTTACAAAAGCCCAATACTATTTTGGAAACATCTTATCAATAACCCAAAACTACTACTTTTGACAAATAAAAGCCCAAATATTTTTTGGCAACTAATATTATATTATGCCCAAAGCCCAAAGTTAATACTTTGGCAACAATATATTTCAAAAGCCCATGATTCAAGTCCATGGCAAAACTATTTTATCAATGGAATTCAATCCCATATTAAAAGCCCATGGTAAATCTCATGGCAATTATCTTTATCTCACTAAAATCTCATGGCAATTATCTCTATTTCACTAACATACAGGTTATCATTCGAGGCCTACATTCAAGAAATGGAGAACTTTGCAAGAGAACTTTCTTAATACATCTCGGATCATGCCAACATTTTGCTGCACTACTATTCAACTTACTCCCATTGCTGGGGAATCTTTACTAAATGTTCTCATGAAGAATTAAGGATCACTCTTGCTGCCCTCCACAAGCAAAATCAAATCCAAGGCTTACTTGAATACACCTAGCAATTCCATGGCACTATTCTAAACTACCCACTGCTGTATCTTCACATTACACAATCTACCCAGCTGCTGCAAAGGTCTGAAAAGTTACTGCATCAGTAAAAGCCTTGCACCGTTGGGATGCAAGATGAGTACTCCACAGTCCTTGTTACTTCTAATCATAACCCAGCAAATGGTGAAAAATGCAAGAAGCCAATGGCCAACAACTTGACAAGAATCCACCTACTACTGGGAAAGATGAAGTAGTCTCCAAACTATCTAAGTCCTACAAAGAATCATCTACCAACATTGTCGAGTGGCACCCTTGATTCTTACTAAGGGACACAAGAGGTTCAGCTGAACTTACTTCCTAAACACAAGGGAGAAGCTGCCACCATACTATTCTACTGCTGGATCCAGACCATTGCCATCAATCTGGTATTTCTTATCTTACCGCTGGAACTCATGCCAGCCATACTTTCCTTGAAGCTACCAATGCTATTTCCTTCACAATGACATAAAGATCAAGTATTTTCAATCATTATCATCTACTCAATAGTCATTACATTTAGAAAATCACAAAGTCATCCAGAAAGATGAATCACCTATTCAAACCAAGAAAAGATTACTCCAGCAATAAATTGACACACACCCAGCAGCTTGCCTGGGCAGACAGAACAGACCCCAGCTACTCATGTTCAGAACTCCAGCAGATTCATCAGTCTATATAGCTGCCCCCAGCAGACAGACTTACTGATCTAAGCATGCTCAATCAAGCAATCATCATACAAGATCATCACCATAAGTACCTACACTATCTCAAATAGCAAAGTGCCAATTCCACTATTAAATTTTCAAGGTACTCCTCACTTGCTAATATATGCTTATCAAAGGCCTCTCTACACTTGGGGGCTTGGTCTTATCCATCCAAAGGTTCCGTCTCTAGGGGCTGCAATTGGATATTTATCACAACAATATCAATGGAGGCATTTCTACTATACATGTTTATTAGCCTAGCAGCGACCAACCTTTTTTCAAGAACACATTACTCATCAACTCGGCACTCTCACAAAATTACAAGCAACAAATGAAGCTCTATTCATTGGAGTACTATTATATCAAGCCGTGGAAGTCCCACGCACCCTCTTCAAACCGTGGTAGTCCCATGCACTACACTATTGGAACCATAGCAGTCTTATACATCACACTGATGGGATCTTTGCAACGTCATCATCAAAGTTGCAGTGATGTTACACTTGGGGCCTTGGTCTCTCACTATCTATTTGAGAAGACTACATATAGATCTACATGAAGACCAGCCACTCCACCAATTAAATCAAAGCTACTGCTCCAGCTATGAAACTTTTTGCTGCATTGAATCTGCACATGCCCAGCAGCACCTATTTTGTTACCCCAGCAGTACTATTAGATTCAGCAATATGATCATCACTTGCGACTCTATCAATACAATCATAATCATGTAGCCAATCCTATAAGTGGCCATTCAATCTCTATGCCCCCCCAAAGCAACTCTTCCAACAAGGATGAAATCTCAATGCAAGGCTCATATTATCTTGGCCATCTGCTATGATGTCAAAATACACTACCCCAGCCATAAGCTCAGTATCCAAACTTTCAGCAGCAACAACTTCAAATCGCTGAATCAAGAGTGGTATCCCCTCCAGCAATAACATTGAAAGTTGCTCTCATATTATTTCTAAATGGACCAACTGCGATTACAACTACAAGAATGAAGTCAGTTCTAAATGCATTGACTTGAACAAACTCAACCCAGTAGCACCACATCCAGCTGCAACATTACCTTGCTGCCCTCACTCTAGCAGCACCAAAGCCAGCTGCAATCCTGACCAGCTGTAGCATTACCTTGCTGCACTCACTCCAGCAGCATCAAACCCAGCTGCAATCTTGACCAGCTGCAGCATTACCTTGCCCTCACTCTAGCAACACCGCACCCAGCTGCAATCTTGATCAAATTCAACATTACCTTGTTGCCTCCACTCCAGCAGCACTGCCTCCACTCCAGCAGCACCGCACCCAGCTGCAACCCTAACCAACTGCAACATTGCCTTGCTGCCTTCAATCCAACGGTAACATCCCCAACAGTCAACAATCCCGGACTGCCTCATCTAAAAAGGTCTTCAAGCAAACTCATTACTCGTGCATGCCCTTGCAGTACAAGCCCATGCACTCGGGGGGCTAAATGTTGATGACTCTTTTTTCGGCCTACGTGGCACTACTTCATTGGTAACCCATGCCATATCAACATATTATTGATTTTCTGGGAAAATATCTTTAAAACCCACACATAAGCTCATATCTCATTCAACTACATGGATTGGGCTCACATGGCCCGTGAAATCCCTACTTCAAGAGGCGGATGCATGGCCCATATTACCTCTTACACTCATGGCAAGTGGCTTTTTCCACAAGAGCTCATATTTACACAAAATGACAACAAAACCCGAGGTATGTCATCTCATCTTTGGCTTATGATCCAAGCTCATAAGTCTCTTTAGGGAAACTTTGGGAGTCGTGGTTTGGAGGGCCAAGAGGTATGTTCAGTAAAGCTCCAGTGGTTTAAAGTTGATAAAAGAGACATTTTGCTTGGCGTGTCTTCTTCAACTCCCTAAACTTTGATGAGTTCGTGTGTAACGGATAACATATAGTAAGCATCTCTGATCATATATCACTTAAAATGATATAATTCCCCATTGCACTTTTCTTAAAATTTAATATGTATCATATGACAAATGCTCAAAATCCCCAGCCATCTAACTGCTGGAAAAATAACTGTTCATTCAATCCCTAGCTGTTGCTATACAAATTTAGAAACATCATTATATTATTTTACATAAATCTTATTACTACTTTCAGCTAAAATCCAACTCAAACACATGACCTAATCTGATTGGCTATCTTTTATCTCTCTCTATATGCAAAATATTCATGATATCTTTGAAACCCAGCTGCTGTCTGCCACAATCTGACCATGTATTTTTTTGCCAGCTGCCAGAGTAAAGCTTTAAATACTCTTCCTGCTCACTAAGATTATGTCATAACACAATGAGACATTAATAAAATCTCTAAAACTTCATTAACCTTCAAGCAATCCTTCTATTACTTGTTAGAAATGAGTCGTAATGGAACCTTGCACCAAAAACACAAACACCCAAAAAAGGAAACATTTCCAGCTGATCCCCAGCAGTGTATTCAGCACTTGACACCTGGCTGGAAGTGATATCATCAGCCACTTAATGCTGAAATCCCAGCAGCCAGCTGTTATACCCAAAATAGCAAGATACCCTTCAAAGAGATCTTACCATTTTTCAGCCAAATCCAAGAAATAAATGCTGAATGACCTCCCCAGTAGTCAGAAATCACCTAGCTGACCTCATTGGCTTCTGCCCAAAGCAAACAACTTTCTTATGATAGCTGTCACAGCTTTTCCTGACAGCTAGGACAACCTTTTCAGAACAGCTGTGACAGCTGCCCAGCAGCCTAAGCATTACCTTTTTTTCCTCATTTGACTAAAACCAAAACCAACTAAAGAAACTAAATTTCTCTTGCTAAAATACTTTCCTTTTCAGCTACTCTTTCCCCCAGCCGCTCTTACCCGAAATAGCAAGAATACCTTAAAGCTAAACATACCATTTTTAGGCCAAATCTTAAGATAGATTATCTGAAGATTTATTGCTATTTGGGACAGATTCTGGCTGAGATTATTTGCTAAAATACCCCCTTAAACTCAGCTCTAAAAGGGACCCTTCATCAACACCCCAAAGAGAGAACCAAAGGGAGGAACAACTCTCTCATTAACTTATCTATTCTCTCTCCTTCTAAGCTCTAAATGAAGTTCTAAACTCCTGAGTTTTTAGTTTCAAAATGAGGAACAAAGCTCTCCAACCCTTAGCTCACAAATGCTCTTCGTAAGCCTTCATACATCCTCTAACAGAAAATCCCAGCAACTTTGCTAAACACACCACAACTCTTCTAAGCTCCACTCTCATACTCTCTCACTCTGAAATTATACTGTTTTGCTACTCATAAACACATCTCTATACTCTTTTCTTACAAAATCTTTCCTCTTGGAAAGTAGTCTCTACTACTCCTCCAACAGAAAATCCCAGCTGTAAATCCCAGCAGCTTTGCTAAACACACTACATCACTATTACCTTTCTCATACTGACTCTCTCACTCTCCATGTTCAAAAAATACACATATCTTACTACTTCTATCTCCAAATACCTAAATACATCTTCATGCTCTTATCTTACAAAATCTTTCCTCTTGGAAAGCAATCTACACAACTTCTTCAACAGTTATAATCTCATATGTTTACTATCTTTAAGCTCCATATCTCACATACTTTCATATATCATACATACTACAAACACTACATCTCACAAAACATCTATATCTTCTACCATCTCCACACTTCTCAAGAGATACCAACACTCATACTACACTCATACTAAAAGCCCTTTTCATGGAAGGTATAAACTTTTAATGCTAAAGCCCTTTTCTTAGAAGGCACAACTACTTCTTGCATAAAGCCCTTCTCTTAGAAGGCACAAATACTCTATACAAAAACCCTTCTCATGGAAGGCAACACTATTTATAATTTCACAACAACTAAAAGAGCATTGTCAAGGGGAAAACTCATGCAAGTACATGATAAGAGGGGCAAGTTTAACTAGCCCCTACACACAGCTGGGCACACACTCTCTCCCTCTAGTTGCACCCATTTTTCCCCCTTAATCTTGAAGTTATCATGGCAAACTGCCCCTCTACTGCTGGGGTCACTCTGCTGGAATATTATCAACTCACAGAAGCTATACCGCTGGGACTGCAAACCATCAGAGATAAGTTTCTCTGCTTCTATATCTTTAAATTTACTTCATTGAATACATGATTACTTCACATTTAAATACATATTACTTTATTCCAACTACTATTACAACTATTAACCAAGACTTAAACTCATTTAAATGCATGATGAGGGGAGCAAGCTAAACTAGTCTCTACCGTTGGCATTCTGCTGAAACCCTATTAGTTCACAGAAGCTGCACAGCTGGAGCTATAAACCATACAAAGATAAGTGACTTTGCTCCTATATCTTTAAATTTACATCATTTAGTACATGATTACTTTACCTCTAAATAAATATTACTTTTACAACTACTAATCGAAGCTATCATACCAAACGCATATTATATATTTATTCAACCATTATCGTGATTCTTAGACTTTGATTTTAATGGCTTTGTAGGCTTAAAAGTACGCTGGTAGCTGTTGGACCATGTGGCCCAATGTTGAGTTCCGGACGCAACTCCCCAAAAAGAACCCGGGCTTAGTAAGGTCACCCCTCCAAAGGATCACACGTAGCTGGGCAACTGAAAAAAGCCCCCGAACAGTAGTCATCCTTGGCCCATCCTCCTGGGCCATTGTGACCAAAACTAACTTCTTCATCTACTAACACAAACTCCCTTGACAAAGTTTATTCATCCGCAGATGACTTCTAATCCTCGGCTTGGGCCTAAGACCCAATATATACATGGATAATGAGCTCCTGGACCCAACGCTCTTACAAGATTTATTGTGAAAATATTATGGATGTAGCATTACTATTATTTCTGTTGAATTCAAATTCTTGTGATTCTCAGGTCATGTTGTTTAACATTTTTATTAGGTGGTTAAAATAAGTTAATATAGTATATAATATATTTTTTTTGTAAGTGTGTGTGTGTGTGTGTGTGTGTGTGTGTGTATTCAAGTTAGGGTGGTCACTGAAACCGATTATTTATATATTTTTTTTTGCTAAGTAAAAAAAAAAAAAAAAAAAAAAAAAAAAAAAATTTGGCAAGTGAGGGAGGTCCTGACCACCCTCACATACAAGTGGAGCCACCACTGGCTGCATTTTTCAGTCTTGTGTGGTTAAGACCATCTATTATCATGCACGTCAAGGAACAATTCAGATGCCCTTAGAAGAAGGGTCTTCAATTTCGTTGCCCTCGATGCCATCGCTAGGGATCAATGATCCGCTTTCCTTTCTTAGTGATAAGGGCTTGTACCCAGCAGCTTTGCTAAACTTCGTATTGAATCAATTCTCAAATTTCCGGGAAGCAAAGCGGATCTTGTGCAACAATTTTGATAAATTGGAATATAAGGTAGGTAATTAAGCAGTCCATTATGTCATGTTTCTTGTGTGTGACAATAATAATTATCTCATACATTTCATCTACCACACAGCATTTGAATTCCACATGACTGTGGGGTTCACATGAAAAAAAGAGAGAGAAAATGATACATATATTTGGTATATATGACATATGAAATACCTCTAAATTATCTGCGTGCAAAGCAATGCGAACCTTTCTTAGATGGAAACAAAATAATACTAATTTTCACCTAACTATATACCTTAGAGAAGTTGTATGGTCAAATTTACAACCACTTGTATAGTAGCGTTTTTTTTTTTTTTTTTTTTTTGTTTTGTTTGGGACCAGATGCATTGTTCTTTTTGTACAACTAGTCTATTGAAAGAATATAGTTTAGTAATAGCTACGAGTCAAGATGGGGATATGTAAACTTTTTTATTTTTTATAAGTAATAAGTTTTATTGATATAAAAAAATGGAACACCCTAGTACATAGGAAGTGTAAAAGGGGTCAACAATTTAAGTACAAAAATTACAAGAATAAAGGAAATCAAGAAAAGAAAAGAATGTGATTGGTTTCGCATAGCAGCCAACCAATCCAATAAAGTTTGAAAGAAAAATAACTTGAGGTTTAGTATAAATCTCTCATTATTTTTAAAACATCTACTATTTCTCTCCTTCCAAAGTCACCACATTAAGCAATGGGAAACAATTAACCAAATATGACCATTTTAATGACGACCAAGGGATGTGTGAACTATTTTATATCCCAAACCAATCCCAAATCACATTAAAATTTAGGAATTTCATATTAAAATAATACCATTTGTTTCATGAAAATAAGAGTTCAAAAGCTGTTGTTTACTAACCATGGATTGTCTTGAACAGGTCAGGTTGGATATGGTTCAGCTAAAATTAAAAATCTAAAATATTTTAAACTAAGTTCAAGTATTACTAAGTATTAGCACTTTAACATTAATTGAATCAAATTTAATTATACGTAATCTATAATATAATCAACACTTAATTCATATATTCCTCTAGCATTTTAACAGCAAAATAATAGAGGTTGTGATTTGGTACATGTGTGAAGTTTAGTGGGTGAACTGGCCAAAATAAATGTTCAGGGAGTGTAATGATCAATACCTTAAAGTTCAAGGGTGTGTGCATTTTTCCTAAAACTATATATATCACTTACTACAAAGAACTCTACTGTGTTACATACATGCTGCACTAGCTAGTGTTTCGCAATGAGCACCTGTAGAGGGCCTACTAATCCCAAAATTCTCAGCACAACCAAATTCATATAAGACCCAACAATCAACATGTTTCCAAGTAAATAACCGAAGCCCAACATGTTTCCTCTATTTTTTTTAAAGGTTTTTTGTTGTTGTTATTGTTGTTATCTTTTGTTTTAAAAGGTCTTCTTTTTTCAATCACTGATTTTTTTTTGTTATAATAATTATTATAATGTTACATATGTTTCAAAAGTATATATTTTTCAAACATTGAACATTGTTTTTTATTAGAATAATTATTATTATGTTCATATGTTTCAAAATTTCATTAGGTTGTGAACTGGATGGCAAGCCAACAATGGCCTGTTAAAACAGTTGAACTAGCTATTCCATCGATGTACTTAGACAAGTGGCTGGGGGATGACAAAGAGGCCTTCACCTATTCAAGCCTAATGTGGATGCTAGGATAAAGTGCTTAGACACAAAGGAAACTCACTCAGTTGTTTACACATCATTTGGAAGATTGGCATCCTTGGGAGAAGAGCAGATGTATGAGCTAACATGGGGCCTAAAGAAGAGCAATTGCTACTTCTTGTGGGTTGTTAGAGAAACTGAACAAAAAAAAAGTTTCCGACTAATTTTTTACAAGAAACAGCAGAGAGAGGACTGGTTGTGGGATGGTGCCCTCAGTTAGAACTTAGAAGTATTGGCTCATAAGGCTATTGGGTGCTTCATGACTCATTGTGGATGGAACTCAACTCTTGAGGCGTTGAGCTTGGGGGTGCCATTGGTTGCAATGCCACAATGGACGGATCAAACAACCAATGCAAAGTTTAATGTGGATGTGTGGAAGGTAGGGGTCAGAGTTAAATTGGACGAAAGAGGCATTGCTACCAAAGAAGAAATAGAGTTGTGTATAAAGGAAGTACTAGAAGGAGAAAGAGGGAAAGAGATGAAAAAGAATTTAGTAAAATGGAAAGATTTGGCTAAAGAGGTAGTGGATGAAGGTGGAAGTTCTGATAAAAATATAAAGGAGTTTGTGGCAAAACTTGTCTGCTCTTGAAGTTAATGTAAGCAATAACTCTTCGATTCATTTGAATAATGATCAAGAAAAAGAAAAAGATTTGAGCCAACTCTTTCAGTTTGCTTTCCATTCAAAGTGGAGAACATTTTTTGTTTGGAATCAAGATTTCATTGGCACAATTCTTGAACCAAATATTTTAGCAAAGGGATTGAATCGTTGGTATTGCAATCTAAATATAAAGAATTGTACTCACTTAGTTGTCAATATAAAAATATATTTGTGAATAATTTCAATTTTTTGATTTACAAAAATGAAAATTCGAAAAAAAAAAGAAGTTGTTGTTGGACAATTAATGACAACCCCAAATGGAAATTGGTCTGTCTTGGAACTTTGAAATTTCCTATGCTACTTTTATGATTGGAATTTGGAACAAAATCCAGATTTAAAATTTCTCAACAGGGTTCCTATTGCTAGGCTTGCAGCTGCTCAAGTTGTTGTCTGAGAGGGTTAACCACTTCGACTCCTGACATGTATATATCTTATACCGAAATATTCAATAATTACATTGGTGTAAAATAATAATGCAAAGAAAAAGAGATGCCATCAACATTTCGTAAGTGGGAAAAATAATAATAATAATAAGGACAAGTCCTCCCAAACTTTATTTTTATAAGTGTGCGTTTAGAAACCGTTTATTTTATTGAAACTGAAAACAATAAAAATAAAAAATTACTGTTTATGCTTGAAAGTATTGTTTATATGCCTGATACATGAACAGTGCAAGAGGCGTTGGACTTAAAAAAATATATATATATATATATATCTGCTAGACGCAGACATGGGAAGCGCAAAACACACTTCCTAAACACACCCTTAGAGCATCTCCATCCGGAAATGTCATCTCATCCTATTTTCCCATCCCAAAAAACTACTTTATTAACTTATACCATACCATTTTCTAACCCTTCCAACATCCCAACTTTTATTTTACAATACTACACATTAAAATAATATAAAAATATTTCTCACTTCTCCCACTAATCTCTATTTCTCTTCCTCTGTGAACCACCCACCACCACCGTCCAGCTCCTCAATCACACCACCCACCTCCGCTGAGCAAAATCCAGCCAAATCAAAATCAAAAATCAAAATTAAAATCCAAAATCAAACCCATCTGTTCTTAGCAAACCCAGCAAACCCGTCAGAAAAAAATCCCCCAAACCCATCTGTTCTCTTCTCACCGGCAGCGATGGTGAGAGAGAGAGGGTCGCCCGTCGCCGAAACAAACCCATCGGAAAAAAAATCCCCCAAACGCCAAACGCCAACCCAAATCTGAGCCAAACGCCACCCAAACACCACCAAAATCTGACCCACACGCCGGAAACCCATGAACAAACTCATGACCTCCACGCCTCCACCACAGAAGCTGATCAAGCCTCCACGGCGTTGCCTCCATGCCGTTGAAGAAGAGAGAGCAGGAAGAAGAGAGAGTAGAAAGAAAGAGAGAAAGATGATGACAATTATGATCCACAGAGAGAGGAGAGAGAAGACCAAACCGATTAAAAAATAATTTTTATTTTTACCATTGAGCTACAGTGCGATTCTAAATGTAGAATCGCATTGTAGCTCAATCGTTTTTTTTTTTACAATAGTTGTATTATACAACTTCAAATGGAGTGGGTTTTTTGGCCTGGAATGGTAAAATGGGCTTAGATTTGAGATATCCCTTCCCCGCTGCGGATGCTCTTAAGAGTCTGATGTAAGTCACTTGTCTAAGCTTGAGTAAATTACTAAGAACTCCAATTTCACCAAATACCCCTTTATCTCTATAAGAGTCTTATGTGAGCTTGTCTACGCATAAGTCAATTAATAAGTCATGAGACCTCTCAAGTTCTAAGATACTTAATAAAATATAAATATATTTAACAGTTGAGATTGCATCTTTTGTATGGAAACCTCTTATATATATTTGGTTAAATTTCAAAACTCATCCTTTAAGTTTTACTACTTTTTATTTCAGTTTTCTAAGTTTTTCATCTATCATTTAAGTCCTCTAAGTTTCAAAACACTCAAATTTAGATTTCTGTTATCTTGTCATCTACTTCTGTCATTAAATTACCAAAATTACGTCATTTTGCCCTTGAATAAAATTTTTATTTTTATTTTATTATTTATTTCCTAAAAAAAATTAATTAAAAAATCCAAAAATTAAAAACAGAAACCTATTCAGTAAACCCACCCACCCCGTTAAAAAAAAAAAAAAAAAAAAAAAAAAAAAAAAAAAAAAAACCCGCCCTCATTCCTAATCTTTTGCCAGTTAGAACCCATTGAGCACCGTGAGATAGTAACATATTTAAGAATTCAGTGCCATAAAAGACATGAACTTTGCTATCCCTTCACGGCTTCACCAACCGCTTTCTTGTAGATAATGTCAGTGGAGTGAAACTCAATGCCAGACTCGTCATCACAGGCAAAGTTTCTAGACACTTTCGTGAGTGGGAACTTCACCGTGGATCCTATAGTAGCTGTCGTTTATGGAGGAGTTATATAACTCAATCTCAATCTCCTTCTCCCTCTCAATCTCGGTCTACTACTTCTTACTCTTCGTCTCTTAATTTTCGGGTTCGGGTGTGATTTTGGGGGTGGGTTTATTTATTTATTTATTTATTTTTAATTTTACGGGGAGGGTGGGTTTACTGAATAGGTTTTGCTTTTAATTTCTGGATTTTTTAAATTAATTTTTTTAGGAAATAAATAATAAAATTTTAATTTTAATTTTAATTCAGGGCAAAACGATGTTGATTTGGTAATTTAACAGTAAGAGTGGATAACAAGAAAACGGAAGTTTAAATTTGGGTATTTTGAAACTTAGAGAACTTAAATGACTGATGGAAAATTTAGAGGATTGAAATGAAAGGTATTGAAACTTATAAGGTGAGTTTTGAAATTTAGTCTAAAATTAGTGAAACTTCTATGCCAACTAAAGATGGAGTAAATACTAAAAAAGAGGCTAGAGGTAATAGATGCCTTAAATTATTTAACATTATGGCATTGAATAAAATAGAGACAATTAGCATTTGCTAATTATCAGGTGCATCACATGTGTTTGACTAAAACTGTAATACCTAAAAGAAAAAAAAAATTAAAGGAGCGTATTTAAGTAATTTTCCTTTGTGGGGTCAATTTTATAATTTATAATTATAAAGGGAGTTTTTAGAAAATGAGGTTGAAACCCTAGCTATATATAAGTTTATTAAGTCAACGTACATGGAGAGATATTTTAAGAGAGATGGCTATCCAAGGGATTGAAGTAGAGAAAAATTGACTATACCCTTGAGGTAAGAGCTTAAGAAATCTTATTCTTTTGTCAAATTTATAATTTATGTGGTATTAGTGTTTTTTTTTTTTTTTTTTTTTATGCGGGTATTTTGACCCAAAAGTGAAACTATTTAATATCTAATGAATTTTACAATCTAAACCGAAGAAGGGACTAAATTAGGGGTGTATAGCCAACCGGCCAATATCGACCCGACCCAACCTAACTAGGCAAGGACCGGGTTGGGTTGGGTTACAAAATTTTTTTTGATAGCAGGTTGGGTTAGGTTGGGTTGGGTTTGGGTTTGGGTCATAAAATTCCAAACCCGCCACACCTAACCTGATCCACCCATATATTTAAAATATATTATATAATTAATAATTTTTTTGTTCAAATAACCAACTCTTCCTATCCTATATAAAAGTTAATTAGTTTAAATAAACCCTAGTAAATTACTATTGTTGTTTAATCATTAGCGTTGTTTACCTTTAAAGAGTTACATAGATACTAATCTTTGGATTTTTTAAATATATTTATATTTATATTTTTTATGCACAATTTAATAATAATAGTAATAAAAAAAATTGTTCAACCCATGGGTTCAATTCGACTCAATTTGACCCATGTGGGTTGGATTGAGTTGGGTTGGACTTATGTGATGGGTTGGATTGGGTTAAATTTTTTTAACCCATCATGGTGAATTGGATCAAAAAATCTCCTTAACTTGACCCAACCCGATCCATGCATACTCTCCTAAACTAAATTATATTCTCGGAATCATTGTTTGGATAATGGGATAATTACAGTAAACCCACCTGTGCTATAGCCCATTTTCACGTTGCCTACTCGTGGTTTAAAACTTTACACTTTGCCCACTTGAGGTGCCTTCCGTTAGGGATCTGTTACCCACCTCTCCCTTTGCCGTTAGAAAAACACATTTTTACAGAAAAACAAACATAACAAAGATCAAAAAGTTCAAATTTTTTATTGCTTAAGAACTTCTTTGAGAACAAAACACAAATCAATCTTGTTCAATGGGTTACAATACACAGAATACCCATTTGCTTCTTCCTCCACCACCTCCCTTGCCGCCATCGATGGAGTAGCCGGTACCCCAAAAAACATCTAAGCCACCGGAATATCAAGCCTCGCCGGCCTCTTCCTCTTCAGCACCGTATTCGGCGATGAAGACCCAGAAGTCGAAACCGAAACAGAAGATGAAGAAGAAGAAAGCCCAGTTGGTGGTTTCGGAAACCGAAGCCTAAAAGGTGAAGAAGGCGAAGAGGGAGCAGACGAAGATGAAGAACATGGTGAAGGCTTTAGATGGCTTAACGTTAGTGTTAACGCTTCTGGGGAAGCTGTGATTATCGAGGTCTTGTTGCAGAACAAAGACGATGAGGGTGAAAACACAGGCGAGTTCGAAACAGCTACAGACATTTTTATTCTTGCCTTTACTTTCTTTCTTTTTTTCTTTTCCAAAAACCAATAACAACGCTTTCTCTATTACGAGTATAATTTACAGCAACAACAACAACAACGTTCAACAATAACCCATTGAACAAGATTGATTTGTGTTTTGTTCTCAAAGAAGTTCTTAAGCAATAAAAAATTTGAACTTTTTGATCTTTGTTATGTTTGTTTTTTTTGTAAAAATGTGTTTTTTTAACGGCAAAGGGAGAAGTGGGTAACAGATTCCTAACGGAAGGCACCACAAGTAGGCAAAGTGTAAAGTTTTAAACCACGGATAAACAACGTAAAAATGAGCTATAGCACAGGTAGGTTTATTGTAAGTATCCCTTGGATAAGAGATATTATTTTCCTACCAGTATTGCGTTAAGTACGATGGATCTGCAGAAAATTAGGCATGGTCATGGTGGTTCGGTTCTACGTAGTTTTTGCCTTAAAGAGTTGTACTTTTGGTGAATAGGAAAATCGATGCAGCAGCAGCAGCAGCAGCAGTAGCAGCGTCATATTGATGATGTGAGTGTGTCAGAACAGATGAGGTCTAAAACGAGAAACAAGTAGCCTTAAACATCTTTTTATTATCATATTTTGTTTATTAGTTTCGGTAGTGGTGAATAAGGAGTCAATGAAGTCTGACAAGTCATAAATTATAGTGAAAAAATCAAATAAAATAATGGCTGTTTTTCCGTAAGGCACATAGCCTAGCTTGTACTTGGAGTTGTCTTCGTCTCAAAAGATGATAATGGTGGCAGGTGGTAGAAAAAAAAAAAAAAAAAAAAAAAAAAAAAAAAAGTAAAGTGTACCGGAAGAGGAGTCCACGTGTTGCTCTTCTTTTACAAGTGATTTTTACCCTTATGCATTCTATAGGTCTTATCCTAGGGTATTATTAGTGACAGAAAGTAAAGAAAATATATACGGTGAATATGTGGATTTTCGCTTGATAATAGTGGCAAATTATAGGATATTTTTAGTAGTCTCGCGTCTGATCAGGTACTGTTATAAATTTTTCTTAACTATTTGACTATTGAGTATAGTATTTGAAAATTGTTTTAGATGATATTTAAATATTTTAGAGAAAGTGTTAGGAAAAAGTTTATTTTAGAATAGTTTTTGGAGGTAAGTAACCTTATTCTAAGTATGTTTTATTTTGCTTATATTAATGTATTTTTAATTACTAAAAATTATTTATAATTGTTAGCATTTTTATTTTTATTGTATTACTGATTTCAAATAAAGGATTATTACAAATATATTTTAATACTGAGTATATGATTTTTATATACATGCTTGAATAAGATCTATTTTTGTTAGAAACTATGATTTCATATATATAATTATGGATAATCTGATTATGAATTGATTCTGATAATCAAACTAAGATTGTTAAGAATGTGACCATAGTCACCGGGATATTGCGTGACCATAGTCATAAGATTGTTAAGAATGTGAATTACCTTTTAATATTTGAATTATTTTCAGTCACTAAAATTGCTTATGTTTGAAACCTATTGTAAGTTATAGCTTTTGATATATGGAAAACTAACTATTTTCTAAACTATCTATGATATATTTGTAAGATTAAAGTATGCGATCTATGTACAAATTATTATTTTAAGACTACGAAACTTCTTCAGTTATTTTGAAAACACATAGTATATCATAACTTTTGAAAACACATATTACATCTTATACTTTACAGATCTATTGCTTGATAGAACTTATTATGACTTTGATTACTTATTGAGTTGTCAACTCACCCCCCCCCTCTTTTTTCCCTCCAGTTTCAGATTATAAAGAATATCAAGTTTTGAGAGTTTTGATGTTGTGTTGTGAGCAAGAAAAAAATCTTAGTGATTTTGAGATTGGATGGTCTTCTAATAATTTTATATATATTGTCCAATTGGCATTATGCACATGAGGTTTGGATTTTGTTCCTATTAAATTATTGCAGATCTATTCACAAAGAAATTGTTGAGGTATTTTGGATTTATTTGATTTAATTTTAGAGGATAAATTTTAGTTTCCTAGAAGGCCTTGCACACTTGTAGAGTGCTTACTTTATAAGTGTGTGGCGGTTGTCACGTGCCTATCTTTATAGTTGGGTTCGGGGTGTGACAAAAACACCAAACCGTTTTTAGTGTATGCAAGGTTTAAATCACAAATATTTGATTTGACGATGAGATACTCTACTAATTGAGCCAATGGCGTAGCCACTTGAAGATCAAGGCGGGCTTGGGCCCCAGAAATTTTTTGAAAAAAATATTTTTTTTTTTTGAAGATATCCTAAATAATTTGAAAATTTTTAAATAACTCTATTATTTTGGCTCCATATATATTTAATAAAATTTTAAAATAAACATAATTTTCATTTAAATAAAATACAATCTATAAATACATATGTCAACAAAATACAATAATTAAATATTTAGCATCTTTAAAATAAATACATAGATATTTTAACAATTACGTCAACAATAAAAGGGATAAAAATTATAATTTTCATCCCAACACATATATAGCTTACTTGTACATAGCAGTAAAAAAATTGAAAAGTCAACAATACTTAATGACTTTAGATCTCTTAAAGAGCGTAAGTTACAATTTTGAAAAAAGATGTTTAATCTTTATGTTATTTCATAGTTGATTAAAGATATTAAATCATTTTGTCAAGTTTGTCTCATGATTGTTTAATTTTAATCAATACACTTTTGTTTATAGCAAATATGGAGCTATGAAGTATTCTACATTAATATTTTACATTTCATACACACACACACACACACACACACACACACACACACACAAATTATATATGGCCCTCCAAAGATAAATTCTTGGTTCTGTAACTGAATTAAGCTAAACTAGAACCTACTAGTAATTAATACTATATATGAACAAAAACTACCTAATAAAAATGACCCAAATGAGAAATTATTTTCAATTTCTTGGCCATTTGGGAGCCTCAAATGAATAAGTAAACCCCTAGATTGAAATCTATGTGCAAATACGAGTGGGAAAGCAACTAGTTATTTTTTTGTAAAAAAAAAAAAAAAAATCATTCGGAAGAAAGTCAATTATCACTTGTCGGTCAACGGCTACTACAGAGAAAGGAGGGGGGAAACGGGGGAGGGGTGATTGGGAGAAGAGAGAGAAGTTCCCATTTGAAAGTGTTTTTTGAATGTTGAGTATATAACTTTAAAAAAAAAAAAAAAATCACTTGTTGAAAGATGTTTTTATTTTTTATTTTTATGCTTGCCTTTACCGTGTTACTCTTACTTTACACTTTTTATAGAAAAGAAAAGATTTTCGGTGGAGAATCATTTCAGTTCGATGTTTTCTTTTCCTTCTTTATTTTTCTGCCCAATCAATCCCGTTACCTCGATCTTCATATTACAGTATACCTGTTAAGAACTCAAGATTATTAGTCATCCTTTCGGCAAGAGATTCAGCTATATCACTCAACTGTCCAAGAACAACATAGTAATTAGCTAGGTTAGGATGCTCAACAAAGTACTGTAGAAGCTTTGCTCGGTTCAAAGAAGTGAATTTAATTATTTTGCACTTTGTAACAACTTCACAATAAGTACAGACATGATAAAACATAGGTATTCAATTTTTCTGTCTCTTTTCTGATAGATATTTTGACTAGCAATATGTCCAAATCACATCTAATCAACGTGCAAATTGCCAATGTTATTTTTTATTTTTTGATAAACAATTGCCAATGTTAATTAGGAGAACAATGATTTATGCATTTTATGCTTTTGGGGCGGCGTGTGGGAATCCCGGGAGGGCAGGAGGTGGTGGTGTCATAAGGGGTAGTGCAGGAAATTGGATAAGGGGTTTTGCAAGATATATTGGCTCAACAACAAGCATCATAGCAAAATTTTGGGCACTCAGGGATGGTTTGCAATTAGCTATTCAGCTTGGTGTGCAGAATTTGGAAGTTGAACTTGATGAGAAAGTCATTGTGGATTTAATTAATTCCAGCAACTCTTCCAATGCAGCGCACTCATCCTTATTGTTTGATTGCAGATTATTGTTGGAAAAGATTCCTCATACCAAGGTGAAGCATGTGTTTCGGAAAGCAAATAAATGTGCAGATGCATTAGTTAGGAAAGGATGTAACTCTCAAGTGGAATTTTTAATTTTTGATGTTCCCCCATCTGATGATGTATCTGCCTTTGTGTATGCAGATGAGGTTTGGGAAAGCTTTTGTAGGCAGGTTGCTGCTAACATAGCCACTTTTTCTGCCTAGTTTAATATTAATTTCCGTTAAACCCAAAAAAAAAAAAAAAAAAAAAGCATTTTAGCTTTTGATATCAATATCATAAGTCAAAGCACACATCTAATCGACATGCCAATGCCACACACAACCAGCCGAATCTATTGAGGTGATGTGTGGCAAAGCTAAATTGAATACCTATTGTGTAGCAATATTGAAAAGTGAAAGAGAGTTCAAGCCACGGCAATTTATGGTTGTGAAAGAGAGCCTTTTAGGTGTATATGAGATTTGAGTTTTGAGTTTTATGACAATGTTTTTGTGCTACATTCTTAGGGTCTGTTTGGATACCACTGAAACTGAAAATTGAAAAACACTGTAACAGAATAATTTTTTAATGTATAAATAGTATAGTGGGATCCATTTTTAATGAAAAAGTTGCTGAAAAGTGGTATTTGTGAGTCCGTGAACAGTGAAAAAAAGAGTTGAAAAGTCAAAAGTTGCAGCTACTGTTCATAAACAATAGCCGCACAGTACTCGCACAATAACACAAAGGTTGAAACGCGCGATCTTCAGGGAAAAAAAAAGAAAAAGAAATGGAAGACGCAGAACGCGGACACGGAACGCTATCCAAACGAAGGTTAATCTCACTATTTTCGTATTGAAACTTTCTTTTAAACGCTGTCGGTGGGTGTAGGATTAACGTAAAACTAAGTAAATTTTTGTGTTTTATGTGTGATTGCTTTTTCTAGCTATTTCTAAAATCCACTATTACTTGGTTATTATTATATACCTAACAAATACGTACAAAAAATTAATTTATCTCGTATTCCTTGTGGTAGAGCAATTGGTAGCATGATGTATGCTATTATTTGCACCCATCCATGTATATATTTCACATATATTAGTGTAGGTATTAGCAAATAAATGGTTAATATTGTTGGGAAAAATTCTATATAACTGTGAATAAATTTCAGCAAGTACAGCGGAAGCACAATCACACAAGAACACAAATATTTATGTGAAAACCCATTCTCTTTGAAAGAAAAAACCACGGGACAAACTCTGAATATTTCACTATATTAAATAGAGATTACAACACTTAGAGATACAACAGTAAAGAAAAACTCTCTTTTTCTTTTCACTCTCTGCTCTCTTCCTCACTATGTATTTTTTTTCTACCCTCTCTATTTTTCTCTTCTCCTTTGCTTGCTCTTACTCACACAGTTCTTCAAGACTACATCAATCCTCACACTCTGAGACTTCACTCTTTCACCCTAGTCAAATGGCCGAATGGCCTTTCCCTTTTATTTCTTTCACCCTTTCCTTATTTTCTCCCTTTCACACTCTTCACATCAAGCCACAATAAATACAAGCCAACTTATCTTTCTTCAGCTTTCACTTGGCGGAACGAACCTTGCCTTTTGCTTCTTTCTTTTCTTTCTTCCTTCCAGCGTGTCCAACACGCCTAAGCCAACCAACTCTAATAACTCATGTTGACTTTTGTTCACAATGAAGAAAGGTTAAGAAACATGAAAGTCATGCTCATTAAATGAGCATGTCTATTACGTGGGCTGGACTCATGGTGCAGTGCACCAACAAATATTGGTAAAGAAAATTGACAAGCTGTGGAATGGGTTCTTCAATATTTGACAACTATTGTAAAGGTTGATTTGTTATATAGTAATTAGTGAAGCTTCTACTAATAGTAGTAGCGTTGTTCAATTTCTGCATTTGGAATATGCTCGTGATTTGGGTTAGAGGAGATCTCTAATAATTTATGTCTTCACATTATATGATTATGCCATAAAAAAATATAAATATTCAAAATAGGTTAGAAGATGAGCCACTTTTCTTTGAAAACTGTGGCTATTCAAACTGTGTCAAGAAAAAGGGGGAAAAAAAACTCTTTGTACTTAACTTTTTTTTCCACAAAATTTCCCTTTTAACGAATGTGCTTACATATTTGCATCCATTATGCTTCCTCATCCTCAATTTCCTACTTCTAGTGGTTTCTACTGGCATTTACCACCCTATCTTTAGGATGGAAAAAAATTATATTTTATACCCTATAATTTAGGGGTGTAACAATTTAAGCTATATAGTTTATACAGTAGCAAATTAATTATTAGGACTAAAAAGAAAAGAAAAACTAAACTTTTAAGAGTAATAAACCAAATAATATAGTTTTAAAATTAAAAAATAAAACCTTAACAAAAAAAAAAAAGTTCAATTCTACTCCAACTAAAAATCTATTATTAAAATTTTTAAAACTTATATTTATTTAGCTATGGTTTCTTGATATAATCTCTCTTAACTAATAATTCATCCCAATAATTAAATCCCACACAATATATCCAAGGTTGTTGTATTTTTTTTTTTTTTTTCAAAACACAACTTACTCTTATATTTTAATTTAATAAATTCATCTTACTTATTGTTCTCTGGTTTTGAATTTGCATGCAAGATACTATGCTAAATAAAGTTTATTATAAAAAAGAAAAATAATAGACACCGATTTAAATTCTTGATTCTCTTATATAAGTTTTTATTTTTATTTTTTATTATTATTTTATATTCTCAATTTTTTATTTTGATTTTGTGTATGTTTGACTTTTAGTTTTAGTTATTGTATTTAATTTGTGATTGTGTTTATTTTTTCAATTAAACTATCACTAGGAAAAAATCGGTATTGAAGAACTATTTTGTTTATTACTAATTGTCTGTGCTTACTAGGGTATAAATTAAACATAATACAAATAGAAACGGTCAAACTCCTTCCATATTTCATATTAAGAAATTAACATAAAGCACAAAGCGAATTTTAAAATATAAAAATAGATAAATATTTATAAAGTCTAATCTCTAAACAATTAGAACTTAAAGTAATTTTTTTAGCAAATTATTTACTAATTTTATAATTTATTATTACTATTTATTTAATAGTTTAATTTTAATTATTTAAAAAATTTTAAACTTTTTTTTTAAACTTAAATATGAATTTTCATTTGACCAAAATAATACTAGTCTTTATAATAAAGTTATAGCTTATAACACTACCAAAATAACAAAGAATAGAGAAAACCCTATTCTAATATTGCACCTCAAAATAAACTCTAAACTCTAAACAATAGCCGTATAACTAGTGTATATATATTAGCAGTTGAGCAAAAAAAAAAAAAAAAAAAAAAATTGTATATATATTAGCATAAAATGTTGGTCGGCTAGCTAGGTTGCTTTACATGTCCTACACGAAGTACAACTCAAAGTAGATAACCAAGACATCATGAGTTATAATTCCATGCTATGCACCCACGAGTAAACTTATTTAAGCCACCAATCATAACAATATGCATTAATTCGGCCAGCTCTTAATAGGAAAGAAAAAGAAATCTGATTTGTAATTAATATTTTGACAATTTTTTTCATTTCCCATAAAAGTGATATAAAAATTTTCTTAAAATAAATTATTAACAAGTGCTGTACAGCACTCATTAACATTTTCCTTGTATTAAATCACTTAAATCAGAATTTCCTTCTTAAAAAAAAATTAAATTAAATTAAATTAACATTTAATAAAAATATCCTTACAGTCATTTTTGATACTTTCAAATTTACAAGATTAGATTTGTTACCCTATTAAATAAATTTCATTTTCGAAAAAAAGAAAAAGAAAAAAGAAACTAAGAAATGTGGTCAGACAAGTAGTTTGCAGTCTTCATAGAATTGTTCTTTTCATGCTGTCAAATTAATTACTATTGATCTAAAGTCTAACAAAAGGAGCCCACATATTTCGTTTCCTCTAGTATTTTTCAGTCTTAATTAATGGCGTGGAAACATGCTGTAATTGAAATCAATACATACATCACTATCTCCTGTAATTTTAGTCCATGAATTCTTCACCCTCAAACTTCAATAGAGAGAGTCATAGAGCACTGGAAAAGAAAAATGGAGAGAACAACTCATATCCTATTACTTGCTTACCCTTTACAAGGTCACATAAACCCATTTGCTCCAATTCTCAAAGCGCTTAGTCTCAAAGGGTGTTAGAGTAACATTTGTCACTACCACCTCTATTGGTAATTCCATGCAAGCCCTTCCTAGCCATTCTATCAGTGTTGAGATCATCTCTGATGGATCTGAGAATAGCAAAGATTCAGAAAGTTTGGGTGCAGCTGTCGAGCGTTACAAGCTACATGTCTCACAAAGCTTGGCAAAGCTTATTGAGAAACATAATAGCTCCCAATATCCTCCAAAGATGGTAGTGTATGACTCAATTATGCCATGGGTTTTAGATATTGCAAGGCAATTTGGCATTGATGGTGCTCCATTTTTCACTCAGTCTTGCGTAACCAATGCCATCTATTACCATGCGAGTCATGGAGCAATTCAGATGCCCATAGAAGAAGGGTCTTCAATATCATTGCCCTCCATACCATCACTAAGGATCAATGATCTACCTTCATTTCTTTGTGATAAGGGCTTGTACCCAGCTTTGCTAAAGCTTGTATTGAATAAGTTCTCGAATATCCTTGAAGCGAATTGGCTCTTTTGCAACACTTTCAATGAGTTGGAGAATGAGGTAGGTTAAGCTATCAATTCATGCATGGTCAGGACTAAGTTACAATTTTTTCACATTCTTAAAAGTTTAAGTTAATTTTGATATTTTTCTCCTAAGTCTCAAATTTGGATCATTTTCATTTTAATTTAAAGTACTTTAAATTAAAATGAAAATGATCCAAATTTCGCTGTGAGTCCTTCCATCATTTCGCTGTGATGAGTTGACTATTAGGTATCAACTAACCTCAAAATGACATTATTTTTTTCATTCAAATCTATGTTTTTTAGTCAATAGTATACAACATTGTTTTGAGCTTAGGTGGCACTTAGGACAACTCATCACAATGCATGGAAAAAAGGCATAAAACCAAATAATATGTAATGTTCATCCAAATTTTAGAACAGTTTTGGAAGAAATCAAGATTATTTTAAGAGTGTAAATTGAAATTTAGTTTATATATATATATATATATATTTTTTTTTTTGAGAAAACTTTTTTAGTCTATATTCAAAGATACATATGTCGGTGGTTGGCTGGTTGTGTGCCATACTTAAAAAAAATTAATTATCTCATACATTTAATATATGAGAAATGTTACGTTCACAACATTTTTATAACAAATTTTAAGTAACAAATTGTTACTTATTATTTTAAGTGGGCAAGAAAGTAATTTTTGTGATAGATTTAAATTTAAAACTAGTAACAACTTACCACAGAGAATTTGTTATGAAAGTATTATAAAAAATATTGTGAAAATGTTATGGATGCATCGCTTCTCCTAATATATACATCCCAGTCCACATAATTGTGAAACCCACATTCTCTTGCATTCTTACCGATGATTTCTACTCTGATATACCTTTGAGAAGTGGTCCAATTACAACCACAGAATCACTTGCATTATTATCTTTGTACAACTACTAGTCTATTCTCTCACTTCTTCTTCTTTTTGTGTGTGTGTGTGTGTGTGATAAACATCTAGTAAATTATGTTAATATCTTTTAGTGATAGCTAAGCTACCAGTCAGTTGTGTAATATCAGGAAAAGCTTTCCCAAACCTGTAAAATATATCAAAACCATTCCAATTATAATTTTTTAAAAAGGAATGTTCAAAAGTTATTGTTTACTTATCATGAATTGGCTTGATTAGGTCCTAAGTTGAATATAGTTTAAAATATTGGTAACCAAGTTCAAGTATAATAATTCTCTCCAAAAAAGAGTTCAAGTATTAATAAGTACTTTTATACTAAATTAAATAATATTTATCATTTGATCTATAAATTAATCAAAGCACTTAATCCATATATATATATATATATATATCATGTTTCCACATTTTATAAACTCTTTTTTTTTTAATTTTATTTTATGTATCATATAGACACTAGTTCCAAAAAATTATACAGACTAATTCATTTCATGTTTTCGCCAATTTGCTTGTAATAATTTTAGTATCACATTTTTTCACACACATTTTATCACAATTGTTCTATGTGGCATACTGTAATTGGTTGTCTATCACCGTCATATGGATCTACTATTTTTCTCCATTATTTACAATTTGGTTTGTCACATAAGAGAGTTATGTTAAAGTGTGTGTGAAAATATAAGATAAAATTATTCATTTGCTTTGCATTTGTATTTATAGCGAGATCCTGGTAAATTGATTAGGTAACCGGTGTGAATTAAGAGTTCTGTGAATTTAAGAGAAATATTTTTCTTGCACCAGCAAATGATTAAATCCATTTTTATACCCAGGTTCATTTTGCACATGCCCATATTGGAGAGGAGAAGTCATGTTCTAAAATTTCTATTTCCTTCATTATTAAATCCATTCTTATAACTGGGTTTATTAAGTGTGTGTGTTTAGTAGTTAGTTTGTTTCTCAAAAAATAAAGTGGGTGTTGTCTCACATCGCTTGAGTGTAACTCTTTCCCATCGCTTAAAGTCACACTTTACTACTATAAGAGTTAGACCCTTTTGTAGTGGTACTTTGGGTTAAGAAATGTGTTTGAGTTTGGTGAGAGAGTGTAATTAACTGTGTGTTTTTAGCAGTAGCTTAATTAGATTTTTGCTGAACTTCTAGCAATTAAAGTATACTTGTATTTAGAAAAAGAAGAAAAATTAAGATTTTAAAAAATTATACATAAAGTTAAAAAGCACAAATTTTGCTTATAAGCTAGTTACAATCACACAGTATAATGAATTTCTTTGGAAAAAAAAAAAAAAAGAAAAAAAAGAAGAAGAATACAGTGGATTTCATCTAATACATTGTGATTAATATTTGCATCTTGTCAAATTACGTATATTCCTGTTTTCTTTTTGTTTACAAGTTATTTTATTTCTTCTCAAAAAAAAAAAAAAAAAAAAAGAAGCTATTTTATTTGTCTTCACTCTTCTCAACTTTGACTAGTGAGTTAATGGCAAAACTACAATTTGCCACCAAGGTACGTTGGATAAGGCCTGGTGTTACGTAGTTACCAACTACAAAGCCTAGAACTTATTGAAGTATGAAAATTTTATCAAAATTGTTTATAAAAAAAAAAAAAAAAGTATTTCGGTTTTGTAGCTCTGCTTACTAAGATGCTTACACAACACATCCCTGTACGTTTCCCCTATTTCTTTGAGATAATTTTATATTTCAACCTATTTTGGATATCCTATTCATCTTTTGTTGTTAATGTGAAAATTGGTTTATTATTTAATATTCTGATTTTGTTACATATGTTTCAAAATTCCATTTAGGTGGTGAATTGGATGACAAGCCAGCAATGGCGTGTTAAAACAATTGGACCAACTATTCCGTCAATCTACTTAGACAAGCGGTTGGAAGATGACAAAGAGTATGGCCTTCACCTATTCAAATCTGATGTGGATGCTTGCATCAAGTGGCTAGACACAAAGGAAACTCACTCGGTTGTTTACACATCATTTGGAAGCTTGGCATCCCTAGTAGAAGAGCAGATGGATGAGCTAACAAGGGGCCTAAAAAATAGCAATTGCCACTATTTGTGGGTTGTCAGAGAAATTGAGCAGAAAAAACTTCCTCCTAATTTTTTAGAGGAAACATCTGAGAAGGGACTAGTTGTGAGTTGGTGCCCTCAGTTAGAAGTATTGGCTCATAAGGCCATTGGGTGCTTCATGACTCATTGTGGATGGAACTCAACCCTTGAGGCATTGAGCTTGGGAGTGCCAATGGTTGCAATGCCACAATGGACGGATCAACCAACTAATGCAAAGTTCATTGTGGATGTGTGGAAGGTAGGGGTTAGGATTAAATTGGATGAAAGAGGCATTGCTACCAAAGAAGAAATAGAGCTATGTATAAGGGAAGTAATAGAGGGAGAAAGAGGCAAACAGATGAAAATGAATTCAGTAAGATGGAAAGAATTGGCTAAAGAAGCAGTGGATAAAGGTGGAAGTTCTGATAAAAACATAAAGGAGTTTGTGACAAAGCTTTGCAATCTTGAAATTAATGTAATCGGCAGTTCAACAACTCTTCGTTCAAAGAATGGTCAAGAAGAAAATTTATGATATCACTATTGGAGGATTTGTTGCAGTGATACCAAGGGTTATCAAGTTTTAGGAATTTTACTTTTATCAAAACATTACCCATATGATTTCTCTAGGAGGAATACAATATTATTTATCTGACAAGCAATACCTAATTTTCCTTTTACATTGAATAGATTCTTCTTGTGCAACAAAAAATAAAAATCCTAAACTAAGTCAAAGTAAAAATTTCGTACAACAACAGTAAATAATTTACTGTTATTGTAGGAAAATTTTGAAAATTGTATAAAAATAAAAATATTATATAAAGTTAATAAAATAAAATAGTCACATCTATCCACATCGACAATAAATAATAATAATTAATAATGAATTATCATGTAACCATCTCAATATATGAAAGCTCATTGAAAAAAATTGTAAAACTACATATTTTTGCGTATTTTTTTCTTCTTTGTTCAACAATTCAATATATTCAAATTATTTTTTTATTAATTTTTTTATTTAGATTTCTTAGTGACCATCTAAAAAACATTTATGGAGCAGATGCTAAGTAAAATTCCATATATATCCAGGTGATGCCAGTGGAAGGCACATGACCCCTAAAGGTTAAGACACTTGTATCAAGTGATATGGCTAAAACAACCACAATCAACGTTAACTTATTTATTTGACATAAGTTTTTTTTTGTTAGAATAAAGCATATTTTTGTCTCTTACAGTTTGAGATTTATTTATTTATTTTAATTTTGCCCATTTATGTTTCAAAATTTTTATTTTTACATTTTATATTTTATTTAGTTTTCATATTGGTTTTGTTCTCCATTTCATATTTTCATTTTTATAATGATCTCTCTCTCTCTCTCTCTCATATATTTGGAAATGAAGAAAAACGGCCCATATTTGGGTTGTTGGTGTCCAAATCTAGAATTTTGTGACTTGGGTTGTCATTGCTTAGATGAGATCACCATTAGGATCCAAGTCACGATGTAACATGATCCAGTTCTCAGCCCATTACGATCCAACTTGCAAGCATCTGAAGTTGTCACCGCTAAACTAACACTACTGTTCCACTTTCGTTTCTTTTATTCATTTATTTATTTATTTATTTATTTTTGCTTCCCTTCTTGCGAGTTGTGTTGATTCTAATGGTGGGGGTTGATTCTAAACATTTTAGCTATGAGTTTTTGGCTTTGTTTAGTTGCTAGGGAAACTGATGAATGGATGAAGAAAGTTAAAATCAATTATTTATGTATTTAATTGAATGGATTTTTTCTAAGGTGGGTTTGATTTGATTGGGTTCAAAGAGGAAATATATGCAGTTGGTTGGGTTGAGTGTATTTTTTTCTTGTGTATTTGGTTGCACTAAATCAGTGTATAGAGAAATTTTGTAATGATAGAAGTTTCTTGTTGAATTTATGAAGTTGATATTTTGATGACAATTTTTGCATTGGAATTTTGTATTGGGATGTCAAGTTTTTCAAGATTGTTACAAGTATTCTTTAAAACAAAATCCAAAATAAGAACGTCCAATAGATTCAATAAAAGTTCAGACTTATTTTAGACAATAGGAGCTAATTTTTTTATAAATTTTTTTAATTTTTTTGAAAAAAAAATGTTAGTATTCATTAGTTGAAATTTTGAATTTTAAAAGTTAAAAAGACAAAATGATGTCATTGTTGAACACTTAACGACAAACCTCCAAATTGACAACAACAGAAGTTAGAGACTTAGAGTATTAAAATGAATAAAAAAAAAAATTTCATAGAATTGATTTGAATTTTGGGTAATGTAAGCATATGTAAATTGTAAGTTTTTTGAATTTTTAAATATTTTTTGATTAACGTATAATAAAAATTGATCTTGATATATAAAAATTATGTTGCACTAACATAAGTTATCCATTACAAAAGGAATCGTCCAATTAGTGACTTCGAAAATTTTGCAAAATTGGCACATTGAATTACCACTCATGAATATATATAGCCTCAAAAATATTTCCTAAAAAATAGGGCTATTCTCTTATTTTTTTTTAAATTGCTTTATCCATTTATAAATTAAATTCTCAAAATAAAAATTATATACTAGCCTTTGAAAAGGCTCTTCTATTTTTTTTTTTTGAAAAAAAGTTAATAATTTTTATCTATTATAATTTGGGATTATTACATTTTTCAATAAAAAAAAACTTAGAGGTGTGATGATAAATAATTTGGCTTGCAAACGCATAATATTCATCACACCTCTAAGTTTTTTTTATGATTAGAAAATGTAGTAATCCTAAATTATAATGGATGCAAATTATAAATTTTTTTTTTTTTTCAAAAAAATAGAAAAGCTTCTGAGTACATGCGTGAGCGCGTGCTCAGAGGTTAATATATATATATATATATATATATATAAATATATATATATTTATTGTTATGGATATATTTTATGTAATTGACGAATCTTTTGACAAAATGCACTTTACTTGTATTTGGGTAAATCTTAGTATGTTCAAAGTGGTTATTACAAGTAGTTATATTGAACACATGAAAATTACTTAATATTTGCTCTAGAAAAGTGCAATCCGTAGGTCTCGATACCTTCTCGATGGAATTGTTGATCCAACTGGGGCAATTTGTTGATTACCCAGTACCCACCGATTCAATCTTACGAAAAATATTGTTATCTTTTTGAATCAGTACTGATTTGTTACTTTACTAGTATGACTAATAAACCCAAAAAAATAAAAAATTGTTACAGGGTGACAAAGATGGAAAAGTTAAAAGCCACAGAACAAATTAAAGTCCACATCCTCATAATTTCTAATTTTAATAAAACCAAGAAATTGACAGGCATTTGAATTAGTTTTATAAAAATAAAAATCACGTTTTTTTTAAATGGGTGATTTTTTTTTTCCCTTTTGAGGGGGTAAATGAGTGATGTTACTGACATGTACATATATAACAAAAATAATGGCAGAGAAAAGCAACAGAACGAATCAGAGCCAACATCCTCGTCATTTCTACTTTTAATAAAACCAAGAAATTGACAGGCATTTGAAGCTTTGTAAAAATTAAAAAAAAAAATCACAGTTTTTTTTTTTTTTTGAAAAAAAACAAGTGATGTTACCAACATGTATATAATAAAAATTATGACAGTGATGAGTTTATGTGTTGTACTTGTACACACAATTTCCGTAAAAGATAAATCACACGATCATGAAATAGTATAACAAATAATCAACTTATATTTGATTTGTATATATGTGAGTACAATCCTCTGTATGAATCTTTAAAATGAAATAATACAATAAAACTCCTCTGATTCGATCTCCAAGTGACTTTACGATCCAAGGGCTATGAAGCTTGATCTTAAATCGTACTTTGACGTCTCCAAGTTGAACGAATAATTGAACGTGCTTGATTTAATGCGAGGGCTGTTGGCTTGATCTCGAACTAGGTCAAAGGAGAATCCCCACTTTGATTTGAAGAAGTAGGAATAGGCCTTGATGAACAATGGAATTCTTGTGAACTTTAGAGTTGACTCTCTATTTTGGCAGTGCATCAGTAGTGTTTTCTCTCTAAAAAAAAATGTTCTCCCCTCTTCATATGAAAAGCTCTTTATTTATAGGCAACTCAATCGTATTTAATTTGGAATTTTCTCTCAGCATTTATTGAGAGTTAATTATGAATTTAATTTGGTCTTTTATTTAATAAGAACTTTCCATATAGGTATTTTCTTTTGACATTGCCATATGGCTCTTCTCATTTAATGTTGCCACGTGGCTTGATTTTATTTGTTGATCGTCAATCTCATCAATTGGAGATTAATTTAATCACAAATATTTGATCATGATCAATCAGACAATTGTGAATGCATCATAAAATTTTGATGTCTACAAATGCCCCTACTTCAAGATTTGGCTTCATACATGATGTTGATGCAAGGAAGACGAGGCTTGAAGTATTTTATTAATTCCAATTTCGGGCTTAGTTCACAGGAAAGCAAGATCTTTATCCACGTAAAAGAAGATTTCAGCTGCCTCAATCTCAGTGCTGTACGCTACAAGTTTTTTGCATTAGATTGAAGAGTATTGTTCCATGGTCTTAGTTAGGCATACGGCCCATTTATCATTTGATTTTTTTTATGTCACTTGACGCCTTGTGAGCTTGATTACACAAAAGACATTGTTTTGGACCGCAGGCCCACGGTAGTCTTCTTAGTAGACTCGGTGTTGAAGCTGTCTTCCCTTGCACGCATTATTTTTATTTTTATTTTTTCACAATGTTGTAGCGGCAGCCTTTAGGATGCTAGGGTTTTCTTTTTTTTTCTTACAGCCTAGCCTACTTATAAATGTGAACCTGATGGTCTCCAAGTGAAGACAAATCTCAAAGGAGGCGTGAAGGTATCTACCACTTTCTTCTGCGCAGCCTAGAAACACGTTCTTTGTTTTTTTATCCTTCATTTGCTTTTTTCTTTTTTTCGCAGAGCATTGAAGTCGGCGGCATGGGTTCAAGCATCTGTTGCTTCCTCTTGGAACTACCATCGTCATCCCGTTCGTCTCTAAGCTATCTTTAGGAGTCGGCGCAAAGATTCAAAGCAAGTTGTGGCGTCCTGTCTTTCTTGTCTTGGTGTCCAAAAGTGAGTTGCTGCTTCTTGTCCTTCTTGTCTTGGCGTCCAACATATTCAAGCAAGAGCAATCCTCTTGCCATCCTTGGACACGGGGTGTATAAGCTTCATTCACGCATCCTTCTCACTATCTTTGTCTTGCAGCCATCAGTGGGAGAGCTTTGTCGGCGCATCCTTCTGATTGCCTTTGCCACTGCCTTCGCTTCGTGATCATCAGCGTGCCCTTCTCACTGCCTTCTGTCTCGCGACCATTGGTGTGAGTGCTTCGTCTGCGTACCCTTCGTCTCCACCTCGCAGCTGTTGGCGCCGAAGCATTGAAAGAGCCACATATCCGACCCAAGCACCAACTGTCGTCTCTTGGAGACAATACTGCAGTGAGATTTTCGCTTCATCCCTGAGCTACGGTCTTCTTCCTTCAGCGTCTTGCAAATTCGAGCATCGACGGTTTCATCCTGGACTTTGTGCGGCTGCCTTCCTCTTAGACTTTGTGCTGTTGCCTTTATCTTCACGTGACAACCAAGGTGCACGCTAAATACACGCCTAAAGCTCCAATGCCCCCACACGGACACATGGCTTCCTTGCAGCCTTGAATTTCAACGCCACGCCTAATATCCAACAAACTATGAACATGGTTTTTTTTTTTTTTTTTTTTTTAAGTTTGGATAGTATACATGCAAGCTCCCACTTGTCTTTTTCTTTTCATGCATGCATATATTGCAACACGTACCTAAGATGTTCAAGCACTTGGATGTCTCAATGCTATATGCTTTTCTTTTTTTAATGAACCGTGGCTGCATGTGCTCCTTCCTTCCTTCTTTTTTTTTTTTTTTTTTTTTTTTTTTTTTTTTTAATATTATTATTACTATTATAATTATTCTTATCATTGTATAAATTTATTAGTAAGGAGCATTTAAATGAATAAGGTATTCATCTTTTCCTTTGGTTTGCTGTCAGGTGTGTTTGGTGACTCGGGCCTGTCAACCCTTTGTTCAACTTATGACTCTCCTATATTTTCTCAAGTCGCGACCTCTACATGCTTTGTCTCCTCCAAGTGGTTGCAGTCAAGTGCGCTCCATCATGGTCATCTTTCACGACTCATCAAGGACTCTCAATGATCAATCCATCACCCTCTTGCACTCTACAAACGAACCCGTGGAGGAAGGCGTCATCTTGAAAGTCCATCCACCTAGTAGCAGTGTTCCTTTATCCTCATCTACTGCCATTCCTCGTCCTCCGAGTCTATCTCGATGGTGGGTCGAATCATCTCACGAACTGCATGACCCGACTAGAAAGGATTCGCACGTCGTTTCGAGGACGTTTACTTTGGCCTCCAACCTTCATTCAACCGCGGGCGACATCAATCCATTTCCTCTTCTTGGTCGTCGAATAAGTGCGGGAGAAGTGCAGTGGGCCCTACCTTCTTCCAAGACCCCTCCACTCTAATATAAGGGGGAGTTATTCTACCTCCCTAAATATTGGGAGTGGCTAGAAGACATATTGAGTCGCAATACTAAAGTCTTAAATGATGCCGATCTTTACAAGCCACTACTTGCATCGTTATTCACGTACGATCGAAACACTCATGTCTTACAAGCTTTTCTAGAGTGTTGGTGTGCGGCTACGAACACATTGCACACGTCTGTAGGAAAGATCTCCATTAGCTTATGGGACTTGCATTTGATTGGTGGACTTCCCGTGTACGGCTCAGTTTTCGAAGAGGTAGTTCCAAACTCGAAAGACATATCATCTCTCCCCTCATGCTGTCGTCATCTTTTTGCTGCCTTCCATCACCTGAGTCTTGAGCTTGGTGGTTCGCACTTGGTCACTACGACCGCCTGGGTGAAGTTTTTGGTTCCGCAGCGAGTCTAAATATCAGAAACCGCCGACTAGAAGGTCGATAAAGAGGAGTGCAAGAGGCAAGCAATCTCACAACCCCTCTGGTAAAATTGATGCCGCTAAGATTTTGACTAAAGAAGACGAGGCTCCCTTCAATGTGCTTAAAGTGGAGAGAAGGCTTATGGAAGAGATTTGGTTAACTGCTTTGATCTCGTGTTGGCTGTGTGAATTCGCTCTTCCCGACGGGGGACCAAACTTAATCAGGCCCGGTGTTTTCAAGAGCGCAAGTGTGATGGCTTGTGGTAAGAGATACTGCCTTGCAGTCGCAGTCCTGGCCAACATTTATAGGGGCTTAAATGAAATTGTATCTTCTAAGACTCCTAGTAAATGTGATGCCACTTTTCCTGCACACTACTTGAATGCTTGGTTGGCTGAATACTTTAGCACTCATTTCGAACTTGAAGGGTCTTGCTCCAAGGCTGTTCCGCGCATGTTTAGATACTCCGGAGAAGGTGCAGCCAAGTATTACGATGAGGTTACAGCGCGTAAGCTATTTCGTGCCGTTAGTAGCTTCAAGTTTCATCACTTGGGCCTTTTTAAAGGACATCGAGAGATTCTGGTGGATGGTGACAAGCTACCTAGCTCTTATGCAGATTACTTCATCAGCCAATGCTCTAGCTACTTGGCCTTTCGTCGTGGAAGTGTATGTATAGTTGAACCATATAGCCCTTACCGCTTTGGTCAACAGTTCGGTTTCAATCAACACATCCCTGGGGAACTTAATGAGGACTTTCGCACCGTCACCTTAGAGCAAGTAGTATGCTTCTGGCGCCGATGTCTTCGTCTTGCTACCGGCTCAGAGTTCTTGATCCCTGCCTGGCCATCTGAGCATGGGGCTCCGTGCACGAAGGACTATATGAATTGGTGGATTAGAAGATCTGAGGGTTTCTTTTCAAGTAGGGCTGAGCAACCAATTGGGAATGTCAACCCAAGCAAGATAAGACTCAAGATAAAACAGCCTAATGAAGTAGTTGAGCCCGTGAAGCGCCGAAGCAATGGGAAGCCTTCCTTTGGGATTTCAGAGGCTACTGATGAGTCTTTAGGAGGTGCATGCGTGGACAAGGCACATTCTCCTAAGTGTAGGCCTTCTTGTGTAGTCTCAACGCCTTAAGACATGGAGGTGACCAAGGGTAAGGATGCATCAGATTCCGTGCGAAATAGTGGCAACTCAGATTCTCACTGGAGATGCAAAAGGCAGAGGGACAATCCCAACAAGAATTTGGATCATGAGGGGGTCACCCAAGCGCTTGACTGTGGTGTCAATATAGATTCGCTTTCTAACCATTCTGGTGGCAGTGCACAAGTGACTCTTAATTCTCTTTTTGATGATTTTGATCTTGAACTCATTAAAGACCTTTGTTACCTTCACGATGACCTTGAAGCTATTTCTAGTATCCAAGAACTTTTTGAGAATGACAATCTTGGTATTCTTCCAATGCAGGATGATAATTATCCTTCGAAAAGAGGAGGAGAGAAGTGTACACCAGTTGCCGCTAGCCCTTCTATGAGCGAGTTTTCCATTCAAGGTCCAACTGCGTTTGATTTGGCTACTAAGGAAATTGACCCATCACGTTCGGGGAAGACTAACGCCATTCTTTCTTCCGACCTTATTCACAAGCCTTCAAGGGACGTGACTCGAGATAAACCCATTATGTGTAGTTCGAGCCTCCCAGCCATTTCGACTGTCACAAAGTTTGAACCTGATGATTTGATTTCGAAGGCCGATCGACAGTGTGCAAAAATGTTAGGAGGGGACCTAATTGAGAAGGTCATCAAAACCCCTTTTACTTTTGTGACTTCACTTAGGGATGGAGTCGAGAAGATCCTCCAAGTTATCGCACAGATAAAAGTTGTGGATGCAACGCCTTTAAGAGAGCGTATTTCAAAATATATGGATGATGCAGACCGATATTCTTCCCTCCATCATGCTCTTTCACAAGGCATTGCACCTGAAGACAAGGAACGGAAGCTTACTGACGCTCGGCATCGTCTCACTCTTGCCCTCGACTCGGAAGCCATTAAGATCAATCAGAAAGTAACGATCAAGGCAAACTTAGACAAGGCCTTAGCTAGAGAGATTGAATTGAAGAAGGAGCTTGAGTTGCTTTCAATGCAAAAGGCAGAGTTTACAACGTCGAGCACCCTCTATGATTCAGAGCTAGCCCAGCAACAAGTGATCATTTCTCAAATCAAGGGGGAGGTTTCCAAGATTGAGGCTACTCCAACTTTAGAAGCTTCTGATGATGCAAAACTTAGAGAGCTACAAGGGTTACTAGAGACTAGCAAAGAGGAGTTGAGGCATTTAGATTGGATAGGTTAATCTTTCTTTTCTTTCTTTTTATTTTTTATTTTTTTTTATTAATGTAGTCATTACAATGTAATGACACCTATCACTATGCTTAGCCAGGGATGCTAGGCTACCCAAAAGGGATCAAGTCATAACGTAGTTCAAGGGAGGGGTTTTTATTTTTTATTTTTTTTTAGTCCCTAACTTTTGCCTAGGTCGCCTCTTTCAAGGTTTTCAACCTAGCGAGATTTTTTTTTTTTTTTTGTCCCTAATTTTTGCCTAGGTCGCCTCTTTCAAAGTTTTCAACCTAGCGGGATTTTTTTTTCTTTTTCTTTTTTTTTTTTAGTGGGCAGTTTAAGCTCTTACCGAGGAGTAACTTCAATTTTTTTCATGCATAGTATCGCTTCAGGAACTTTGCATTTATGGGACCTACCCTTAGGCCATCTCCGTCGACTATTTTATAAGCACCATTAGTGTAGACCTCCTGCACGACATAGAGGCCATCCCATTTTGATGTGAACTTTTTCCCAGTCTTGTGAGAGATGTTGATGGGTCTTCGCATTGCAAGTACTAGGTCCCCTACTTGGGAAGATCGGGGTCGGACTCTCTTGTTGAACGCTCGTGAAAGCCGCGCTTGGTAGCATTCAAGCCGTTGTTGAGCTTCCAATCTCTTTTCATTAAGTGCTTCCAACTCTTCAAGTCTTAAACGCGCGTTTTCTTCATTGGTGAGCCCTTCTTGGATAGCAATTCGAAGTGATGGAATTTGTCGCTCCAAAGGCAGGACTGCTTCGACACCATATACTAATGAATACGGAGTGGCTTGCGTGGGTGTCCTATATGTTGTTCGGTATGCCCATAAAGCTTCTCCAATCTTTTCATGCCAATCCCTCTTTGAGCGCTCTACTACCTTTTTCAGCAAATTACAAAGTGTTTTATTGAAAGCCTTAGCAAGACCGTTGGCTGGCGCATTATACATGGATGACTTGTATTGCTTGAACTCGAACTTCTCACATAGTTGGGTCATCAAGATATTGTAGAATGGCTTACCGTTATCCGTGACAATATAACGAGGGACACCATACCAATAGATCAAGTGAGTCCGGATGAAGTTCACTACATTTTCCTTTTTTACTTCCCTAAGAGGTATGGCTTCTGCCCATTTAGAAAAATAGTCGGTTGCTGCTAATATGCACAGGTGACCCCCCGACGACTTAGGAAATGGTCCTACAACATCAAGTCTCTATGCATCAAAAGGCCAGGACGTGACTGTAGGGTGCAGGGGCTTCGGTGGCTGATGGATGTAATTCACATGAAGCTGGCATGCCTCACATTTCTTTGCATAGTCCATACAATCTTTGACCATGGTGGGCCAATAATAACCCATTCTTTTTATCCGATGATACAATTTGGGGCCGAACTGATGGGCGCCACACACTCCTGAATGAGCTTCTTCCATGGCTTGATCACCTTCTTCCTTGCCTAGACATCGTAAGAATAGACCATCAAAAGACCTCCTATATAATGTGCCCTTGTAGTGTATGAAACGAGGTGCCCTTCGCCGTACCTCAGTCTTGTGGTGAGCATCTTCGGTAGCTTACCGTGTTCCAAGTAATCAATCAAGGGTTGACGCCAATCCTCATCCTCCACTGTAGATATTGATATGGCATTCGTCGCATTCACATATTCTTCCGTGCCAGAGAGCACCCAACGGTTGCAGACAGGAACATTTGCCTTTTCACCCTCTGACAGAGCCAATGTGGTAGCTAGGTTGGCTAGAGCATCTGCCATCCTATTCTCGTTTCTAGGGATATGCTCCAAGGAAACTCCATCAAACTTCTCAATTAGTCGCGTAGCCATTTGAAAGTAAGGAATTAAACCCTCATGTTTAACTTCATAGTGTGTCAAAAGTTGATTGATTACCAACTTGGAATCACCATAGACTTCTAGGTATGAGATCTTCATATCGAGGGCCATTTGGAGGCCAACAATAAGGGCTTGATACTCAGCAACGTTGTTTGAACAAGGTTCACTAAGCACAAAGACGAATGGTAACACTTGTTTTTGTGGCGACACGAAGACAACCCCAGCACCGGATTTTTCTTGCCGTGCGGCCCTATCGAAAAACATCATCCAAGGTGGGACGACTTCAGTGTACAATACATCTTCATCTGGAAAATCATCTGAGAGCTCCCAATCAGCAGGAATAGGATGATCAACAAGGAAATTTGCTAGTGCTTGCCCCTTGATGGCCTTTTGGGGCACATACACGATTTCAAACTCTTGAAAAGCCACAGCCCATTTTGCCAACCGTCCAGACATGATTGCCCTAGACAAGACGTATTTTACTGGATCTATCTTTGCAACCAAGTGTATTATATGTGCTTGCATGTAGTGCCTTAATTTTTGAATGGAGAAGAAAAGCGCAAGACACATCTTCTCTATTGGAGAATACCTCAATTCTACCCCAGTTAGCTTTCGACTAAGGTAATACAATGCTTTCTCTTTCTCTTCTTCATTTTTCTGAGCTAAGAGGGCCCCAAGTGATTGTTCTTGTGCAGTAATGTAGAGCACTAGAGGTTTTCTTGGAATGGGCACTCCTAAGAGAGGCGGGTTAAGCAGATACCTTTTAATGCTCTTAAACGCATTCCTCCAAGCCTCATCCCATTCAAAGGTGGCATCTTTCCTCATCAATTGACTGAATGGTTGACACCGTCCTGCCAGATTCGATATGAAACGTTGAATGTATGCAAGATGGCCTTGTAAGCTTCGAAGCTCTCATAAGTTCTTTTGGTTCGGGCATCCTTTGGATAGCATCTATTTTGGATTGATCCACTTCAATACCTCGATGTCTAACAATAAAGCCTAGAAACTTCCCAGACGTGACGCCAAACCCGCATTTGAGAGGATTCATTTTGAGTTGATACTTCCTTAGTCGATTAAATACAATGCGCAAGTCCTGTAAATGATCCTCTCTTTTCTTTGTCTTAACCACCAAATCGTCAACATAACATTGAACAATTTTGTGGAGTATGTCATCAAAAATTCTTTGCATTGCTTGCTGATATGTTGCGCCGGCATTTTTGAGCCCAAAAGGCATTGCCTTATAACAGTAGATCCCCTTTGGAGTTCGAAAAGCGGTGAGCTCTTCATCCTCGGGTGCCATTCGAATTTGGTTGTATCCTGATGAGCCATCCATGACTGATAATACTTCATGACCAATAGTCGCATAAACCATAAGCTCTGTATTTGGAAGTGGGAAGTCATCCTTTGGGCACGCTCTATTCAAATCTCGAAAATCAACACAAACTCGAATTTGTCCATTTTTCTTTTTGACAGGGACAATGTTTGCAATCCACTTCGGGAATTGTACCTCCCGGATGAATCCTGCCTGCTCGAGTTTGTTAACTTCTGCCTCAATTTGTGGGAGGAGTTCGGGTCAAAAGCGGTGTTGGGCCTACTTGATTGGGCGCATTCCTTGCCTTATTGCTAACCAATGAAGTGCAATTGTTGGGTCTAAACCCGGCATCTCCTTGTATGTCCAGGCGAACACATCTTTATACTCCCTTAAAAGCTCAAAGTATTTGCTTTCTTCCTCTGGTGTCAAAAGCGAACTCACATAGATTGGATGAGGTTCTTCGTCAGTCCCTAAGTTTAATTCTTTGAGCTCATCTACAATTGCTTGCCCCCCATCTTCTATCGCCCGAGGGGCTTCACTTGGTTCATCGTCTGATGTATCTGATTCGGAATCAGTTTCTGCTGTCATATGGCAAGATGGAAGGACTAATGTCTCATAATCCTCCTCCCCATTGTTAACTTGCTTCTCGAGCTCTTGTGTGTGCACAATAGTCCGCTGTTTTACTTTAAGGGAGTTTCCTGTACTAACTTCTACAATCAACTCACATTTCATGCGCGATGGGATAAGGCTACAAGCTTTGGTGTCATTTCTCTTTTGTAGGCCACTTTTGCCTTCCTTGGGTCGTGGGGTGTCAATTGAAGCACTCGTAGACCCAAGCCTATCAAATGCCGACTTACGTATACGTGAGGTTCCTTCCTTTGTAGGAAGAGAAATGCTTAATCTGTTAAATACTTACTCTTGAGGAGCAGATGTTCCTAGACGGTCCAATACAGAAGATCTCGACACAGGCTTCGGCTTCTCCTCCCCCTCAACTTCAAAGGTGATGTGTTGTGATGTCGCCTTTTTTCCTTTCCCTTTGGCTGAGATTCGAACTGGTCTTGTGATGAATACCCCAGCCCAATTCTAGGAATCTCGATTGCATAGCCTTGTTGCTTCAGTTTGCTTTGGGTCGAGTTAAGCCCATGTGACTTCTCTTCCACATAATTTGAATAAAGTTGCCCCAATTGCGGAGGATTTTTTAAATCATAGCTTGATTTTGCCAAAAGTTTATACGCTTTAAGGTCGAAACCCTCTTCTGTTCTTCTGACTGGTAGTGAATCTTCTTCAACAAGGTTATGTGTGGCTCTAGTGAAACCTTTGAGTGGGGGTTTTGTGGATGCCACTTGGTCTAACTTCGACAATGGCAAGGTGAAATCACTTTTAAGGATAGTAATATCTTCCTCTTGAATAGACTTTTTGCACTTATCCTTAATCTCCATTGTCAACCCGAATGGGGATTGCCCTTCCTTCCGTTTAGAAGCAGGCACATATCGTAAGACCATGGGTGCCTCTTTCTCCTCTTCCCGAAACTTCTGGCTCACTTCGGAGTTAGGTTAGGGAGCTTCCGTGAGGGGCTCGCCTCCTTCCTTACGTTTTGCCTTCTTCTTTTCCGTAGACTCTTCTTGTCGTACATCGAAAGTTGTGTCACAGTCCAAGTAAAACTTAGCATCTGCAAAGTGAGATTCTGCCGCTGTAAATGGTTGCAAATCTGCTATCACCACTTTGATTTGCTTGCCGTCGCAATACTTGAAGCATTGATGTAATGTAGAAGGTACAACACCATTCCCATGAATCCACGGTCGTCCTAACAACAAGTTATGGGAGGTTTCGAATCAATCATATGGAAGAGAGGTCTTGCTTTCAACTCGTCGATAGTCACATCTAACTGAATCATGCCGATTGCCCTTTGACCTTCTTGGTTAAAGCCCTGGATGACGAGTCGACTTTTGGATAACTCTTCCATGGATATGCCTAGGCGTCTCATCGTTCCTTTAGGCATTATGCTGACGGCAGACCCATCGTCTATAAGGATGCGGCTTACTTTTTCCCCCCGTGCGTAACCTGAGACAAAAAGTGGTCGATTGTGTGGTTTGGAACCCAATAGGAGATCCTCATCAGTGAACGTCATCTTGTTGCGACAGTGAGCACATAAAGCAACTGTCTCTTTCGAGGCCTGGGTTTCACTTTCCTCTTCCTTTGTTCCTTTGGTTTCTTCAAGGTTCACTTTTTTCTCATTTTTGATAAGGTCTTCTCGATCATCAGCATCATGGCAAGAGACCATGTAAGTGGTTGTCATTAGGCCCTCTATAAGAAAGCCTTTAGGGAAAAACTCATGCAGCGTGACCGGTAGGGGGCCTTCCTTTTGCAATAACTTATTCGAATGAGCTCCCTTTCTTTGTTGCTTCAGATCATTTGTCCCTTTCCCCTTAGGAGCAACTTTTGAACTGCTTGCTTGGAGTTCCCTTTTCTCGTAAGGAACATGGGGTTTTGGCTTACGTTGCTTTCGAAATTTCTTGTAAGTCACAAAAGTCCAGCCTTCTTCGTCACCTACCAATTCCTCATTAACTCTATCATCATCTTGAGGGTCAAAGCATAACGTATGCATAGGCTCAAGCGTTCCAAATTGGATGTGCTTGCAATATGCCCTTGATGTTGATGGCAAGGTGGACCACGCTTCCATTGGAGCTGGTGACTTCACAGAAATTGGGGATCCAACAACGAACGTAGCTTGATTCGCCTCAGCAGTTTCATCTAGGTCTAAAAGAATTTTACCCTCCTTTGCAAGCCTTAGGATAAGGTCCTTCAGAACAAAACATTTTTTCACAGGGTGACTTACAACTCAATGGTATACGCAGTATTTTGGGTCGTTGGTATGCCCCATTTCTTCCGGACGCTTGCACTCTGGAAGCTTGATCACATTCTTCTCTAATAAGTCCTCGAGCATGCCTTGAACATCGGCATCTGGAAATGGATACCTCTTTTCTTCCATCTCCTTCAAAGTCAATCGACGCTTCTCCCGCTCATGCATTGGACCGGCCTTTTTCTCCATTCTCTTATTCTCTTTATTGGAGATCTTCACAAGCTCTATCGCAATGGCCATAGATTCCTTAACCATGGATCTGGAAGACTTATCCCCCCTCTTCATATCCTTCTTCTCTTTACGCTGCTCATTGACGGGTAAGCCCTTTTCTCCATGGCTAGACAAGCTAAGCTCCATGTCATGGGCTCGGGTAGCAAGTTCTTCAAAAGTGTGAGGTTTGATTCCTTGGAGGATGTAGAGCAACCCCCAGTGCATACCTTGGATGCACATTGCCACTCCTGAAGATTCAGAAAGGCGATCTTTGCAGTCGAGGCTTAATGAACGCCAACGATTGATGTAGTCTACCACTAGTTCATCTTTCCATTGCTTCGTGTTGGTTAGTTCTAGCATGCTTACGGTATGTCGGGTACTGTAGAAGCAGTTCAAGAATTCCCTTTCCATTTGCTCCCAACCATCGATAGACTCGGGTTCAAGATCCGTGTACCAATCAAAGGCGTTTCCTCGAAGAGCACGCACAAATTGCTTCGTGAGTAAGTCCCCATCCGTACCGGCGTTATTGCAAGTCTCAATGAAATGAGCGATATGTTGCTTCGGATTCCCTTTCCCTTCGAACTGTTGAAACTTAGGAGTTTGGTAACCCGCAGGCATCTGTAAAATGCCAATCCTCTTGGTGTATGGCTTTGAATACATCAGAGAGTTTTGTGGTGCCCCACCATATTGAGCTCGAATGGTGTTCGTTATCATGTCCTGTAGCTGCTGGACCGATAGAGATGAAATTGAGGTAGAGCTCCCCTGTGGACCGTCAGCCCTCTTGGGGGAAGATGTACAAGCTCCTTGGGATGTATGATGGTGCGTGTGAGAATGGCCTTTGCTAGACTCCCTTCGATTCTGAACCTCGAGCTTGTTCATAAGCGTGGCGATTTGAAGGTCTTTCTCCTCCACGGTCTTGGTAAGCTTAGCTATGGCATGTCCCATTTCAGCAATCTTTTCGTCAATGGTGGCAGTCTCCGTCATCATGGCCGCCATAGCTATTGTACGAGAAGAATTCTCTGAGAAGATGGATGAAGTGACTTCTCGGGGGGATCCTTGGGAAGAACTTGACTGTGAAGCAGTATTCCACCCAGCATCTGATGCAGAGTAGTGATATTTGCTCCCTATCGTTGAGTCCTTTGGAACGAATGTTGAATCTCCCTTCCTAAAGGAAGTGTGCTTGCTTGTCCTCAAAGTGCTCAAGGAGATGACAGTCTTTGGCTGGGCTGGGGCACTTACGAGCTTCGTCACAGGAGTTTCACTCTCAACTTCTTGCGATGTGAGGAACCTCATTGCCTTAGCTTTGTTTCGAGTCATGGGACCTGTGGAAGTACTGCTGCTTGTTGACCCCACAACACTTTTGGTAGCATTATTGGGAATTTGAGACTTCTTTGAGGCCATTGAACTTGGTGGATTGGAGACTTGAAGATTTCTAAGGTGGAGAAAGAGATGAGAGGCAGAGAGGTCCCACTGGGCGTGCCAGAAATTTGTACACACAATTTTTGTAAAAGATAAATCACACGATCACGAAATAGTGTAACAAATAATCAACTTATATTTGATTTGTATATATGTGAGTACAATCCTCTGTATGAATCTTTACAATGAAAGAATACAATAAAACTCCTCTGATTCGATCTCTAAGTGACTTTACGATCCAAGGGCTATGAAGCTTGATCTTAAATCGTACTTTGACGTCTCCAAGTTGAACAAATAATTGAACGTGCTTGATTTAATGCGAGGGCCGTTGGCTTGATCTCGAACTAGGTCAAAGGAGAATCCCCACTTTGATTTGAAGAAGTAGGAATAGGCCTTGATGAACAATGGAATTCTTGTGAACTTTAGAGTTGACTCTCTATTTTGGCAGAGCGTCAGTAGTGTTTTCTCTCTAAAAAAAATGTTCTCCCCTCTTCATATGAAAAGCCCCTTATTTATAGGCAACTCAATCGTATTTAATTTGGAATTTTCTCTCAGCATTTATTGAGAGTTAATTATGAATTTAATTTGGTCTTTCATTTAATAAGAACTTTCCATATAGGTATTTTCTTTTGACATTGCCATATGGCTCTTCTCATTTGATGTTGCCATGTGGCTTGATTTTATTTGTTGATCGTCCACCTCATCAATTGGAGATTAATTTAATCACAAATATTTGATCATGATCAATCAAACGATTGTGAATGCATCATAAAATTTTGATGTCTACAGTACCAATTATAATTTATCACCTTAATAAAAACAAAAAAAAAAATGCATTGCTAAATATGATTTTATCTCAAAAATTAATTTTCTTTATCTTTTATTTTGTTTAAGAAATTTGTTAATAAGTTATTAATAGACATTTATTGTCATTATGTTTGTATGTTAAATATTAAATATGAACTTTGTTAATTATGATAGTTATTAATGAGTATTATTATAAATATTTTTTCAATGAAACTATTAATATATAATTATGGGTTAAGTTTAAGTTACATATAGTGTAACTCTAAGTAATATTACACCACCCAATAACTTATTATATTAAATTCAATATTTTAAAAATTTCACCATTAGATTTTATGTTCTATATGTTACAACATACACGCTTTATGTCACTCAGATGTTATTTACTATTTGATCAATGAACTCATCTTTTTTTTCTCATTATTTTAAGCTACAAAAACTTGAATTTAAACAATTGATTGATAACGCGACCATTAATATTTAATTATATTGAAATTTTGCAAGCGTTCGCAACCAATTAAGATATATTGAAGGATGTAATTAATACTGTTTAAAGTTATATTAGGTATAACTTCAATCCAATCCTATAATTATAGTAACTAGCTTATAACCCGTGCAAATGCACGTGATTTTTATAATTGTGCTAATTGTTTGTTTATAGCATCATCGAAAGTACACTTTTTTTTATATAACGTCATCAAAAGTAAATAATACTTCATCATAATAATATATATTAACATAATTTGAATAATGGGAAAAAATTAAACTTACATCAGATTAAAAACAAAAACCTTTCTTCATTACATCATAAAAATTTAGATTCATAGCTCAAAAGAAGAAGCTGCTTCTTTTTATTTCTCCCCGAATCTTATAATTTTGTGGTTCTATTAGGCGAAGTCAGAAAACCTAAGAATGAAAATGTATAACACAAAATGAGGAAATTAGCAGAGATGAAAAAAAAAATGATAGCAACTAAACTAACCTATGAAATTTACAAATGACAAATTTCTCGAATGAGACCAAATAGAAATTCTCCATCAAATGAATAATACCCTTCATTCTTCCTCACACCTACACTAAAATTAGAGTTCAGAAGCAAATCATGATCGGGCATGAATTTATTTTTCTTTCAAAAGCCATAAAATTTGTCTTTTTTTTTTTTTTTGAGATAAAAGGTAGAAATTTATTTAAAGAATATGCAAAATATTACATAAGAACCTTGTGTAAACAGAACAGGGGATCCGGACCTCTGACCCTTTACTAACAGCAACAATTATACACAAGAACAACAACTTCTGTCTAGCCAGAAAAACTGAACACTACCTAAATCAACAGCAACACTTATATATAAAACAACAACTCCTGCCTAGACAAAAACTGAACACTATCTAAAGCAAAGAGGGAAACTGATCCCCTTCTAATAGCATAACAATTATGTAGAAAACAACAACTTCTGCAGAAACACAAAACAATACATCTGAAACCTTTAAAACAAAACAGGACAATCAGCTACAGAATGTGCAATACCGGACCTATTCTGCAGAAACAGTAATTATGCAGAAAAACAGAACAATTTCTGCAGCAACAAATAATAATGCAGCTATTAACACTACGTAGAAGCTGCATCAGACATGCAGATCACTGTCAGTTTCTTGATTGAGCAGCTACCAAACGTTGATAGTCCTGCAGAAAACCAAGTGCTTCATCAAGAATGGACTTAGGGGTGAATTTGGATATGTTCAAAATAATATTTGATAAGTGATTCACATAAAGAATATTGATGAAGATATATACATTAATCAAATTACTAAAAGAAATTCCTTTTTTTTTTTTCCCCTCAAAAAACAAAGTAGAAACAGATATTGACTCATAAGACATAACATAGATGATTCTGATATAATTTAAGATTGAGAGGTAGGAGTTTTTGCTAAAAATAGGAAGGGAAAAGTCTACTCAAGTTTTGTGATGCCATTAATAGCCAGTGGTAATTGTTTTCATTAGTAAATTCTTAATCAAATTGTAAAGTAATAGCATCTTTAGCTGCAAAACATTATTTTAGGACTTCTACAATTGAATATTAAGCATATAACCACAACACAATGCTACAAATGCCAAAAGGACTTCACTTTCAGCTAAACAGAAAGAATGCCTTTGTTACCAAAGAGTTGTATGGCTGTTATATCCTAAATAATAATTACAAAGGCAGGTATCAAGTATATAGAGGATTCAAGGGATAACACGAAAAACTTAAACAATTATTTTTTTTAATCCACATACTCATCTATGAAGTTCTTGTATGGAGCTATACCAACTACCTAAAGTTTAATGTAAACAATGTGTGTGTTTTCTTTAAGCAATATTCATATTGCTTTAGTTATCTAATCAGAAGTTTCAAAAGTGTGAACTTTTATAAAGCATTGAGTTTAAAGTGACTAACAATAAACCTACTGGTATGGATCTTGATCTAGAAAGATTTCGTTTCAAAAGTGGCAAAAAAGAAAATGGATATCCAGAAATAGTGAAAACTGAATTAATTCTTGGACCTGAAATGTGCATAATTTTGAAGCATTTTTAATGCTAGAATTAAATGAATTCAAAATTCAGAGGCAGAAGAAGAAAAAAAATCTAACAAAAAACTGCCAAAAAAAAAAAAAACCAAATCTAACCAAAATACAATAATCAACAAAACATGATATCAATTCAAATTTCAAGGGCAAATGGAAAAAAGTACAAATTTAACTAAAATCAGCAAAAAAAAAAAAAAAAAAAAATCTAACCAACAGTGAATGGTATAGAAAGAATAATAAGGCATGAAATATGTAAGATTAGAAATTAAGAATGGACCTTTCTTGTTACAGGAAAGGAGTAGAAAAGTGGGAGAAGATGGAATTGTAGGCGACAGTTTATTTTTATTTATTTATTTATTTTTCTTGAGAAACAAATACAATAAATTTCATAAATGATCACTCAAAACCAAACCAATCTAATTCAAGCCAAAACCAATGCAAAAATAATTTAAAATGTAAAAAATAAACAACCGGCCAAATTACGTATTAGAGGCATGCTAATGGAAGCCAAACTCAAAACCAAACCTAACTATAACTAAATCTAAACCAATCCAACCAAGAAATTCAAACCAAAATCATATTCAATCCCCAGATTTGAAAAAAAAAAAAAAAAAAAAAACTTTTCCAGTTACAATACATGGCTCGTCTCTATATTCCTTACGGACTCTATCTAGTGCTAAGGCAGGAAAAGCCTAAAATAAGATTGAAGGAGGAAAATAAATGTTAGAAACAGAAATACACAATGATTTCCATCTAATATCTAGAATTGAGGAAACAAACCTTTTGATAGAAAACCCAAAAGTCCAAAACAAAAGCAAATATCTAAAATTGAGGAAACAAACATTTTGATACAAAACCCAAAAACCCAAAACAAAAACGAATCAAGTCTAAACTCATTCAACCAAAGGAAAAAAAAAAAAACTTTTAAGAGTTTTGAGATGCGTACGAAACAACCTTTCACAATTTAATTGGCAAAGTGGATTAAGAATTCTAGAACAAAACAAAAGATCGATCAGTAATTTTATCAAATAAATTGCATATTAAAAATTAAGTATTTCGTCTAATACATTCAGATTTTAAATAATCCAAGGTAAATTTTGACCTTTTAACCACAGTAAATCAAGGGCAAAATCCCTAATGTTACCACACAAAAAAATACAGAGAGACAAATTGAAACCAAAGCATCCAAAGAAAGAAAATCAACCCATTTAATTTTTTTTTTTAAAAAAAGGGGTAAAAGAAGAACCCTAGAAAATTAAGTAAGGGGAACTACCGGTTTGAATTCAAAAACATAGATATATTGAAGATTTAAGATTCTAATTCAAATTGGAAAAACAATGGTGAGGAGTTTTAGTCTTTCAAACAACAAAAATAGTATTTAAAGAGGGAAGGAGTATGCTAACCTTCAGTACAAAAAAACAGAGACTATCGGTGGAGGGTACGGTGGTCTGATGGTGGCAAAGGTCTCAGATTTTTTGCTCTCCACCATCTATGACAGGTCGAATCTCTTTCTCTATCGTTCTCTTTCTTTATTGTTCTCTTTCTTTGTCGTTCTCCTTTTCTTGCCATTGTTCTCTTAGAGAAATTTTTTCTTTTTCCTTTTTGTTTTGGGAGAGAAAAATACGGATGCTTTCTCTTCTTTTTATTCTAACGCAGTGTTTTAGGTTTCAATTTTTAGAAGTGTTTTAGCAGAACAGTGTAACTTTTCGCTTTTAAACGATGTCACTTTTTAACTACATACGTGGCAACATTTTAAGTAGGCATTTTTCCTAATGTGGCAGCACCTCCTTAAAGGCTTCTGCTTTTATATATAGCTAGTGTATGACCCGCATAATGTGCGGGTTAATTAGTTTTATTTAATTATTTTGAATTAGGATACTCTTATTTGTTATTTATGGTAAAATAAATAAAAATCTCTAATTTATAGGTATGGTATCTTAAAATTTTAAAGAAGCTCAATTAATATGGTATTATAATTTTCACTTATTTTATGAAGCTAACAAATTGAAAATGAAGTGACGATAATTATTTTAGAATACCTGTCATCACTCACTTGAAGTGTCAATGCTAGGTTTGTAATGCCCTTGATAATAACAGCCTTCAAACTTCTATAGAATCCAATCCTTAATACATATTGGGTTACACCTACCACATAAGTAATAACTGCTAACCATATACCAAAGTATATGGTAAACTTTCTCAAAAAGAAAAAAGAAAAAAAAAAGTAAACTTAGTAAATTTAATATTGTGTATTATTTTTAGGACCCAATGTATAATGATTGTTAATTTTTTTAAGTGAAAGAATAAAAAAAAAAAAGAGTGATTAGATTCTTATTAAAAATAAAAGCAATAAAATGGTCTTAGTGTAAATAAAGACACATATTGGATATGTACATTTTAATAAACTTATAATGCAGTATAGATAGGGAAATCACCTGATGCAATCATGTGTAGGAAGCAAATTATATTATATATTGCATGATAATATGATATCATGTATGAAATTTCATGAAATCTTAGTAAGCACTATGAAACAAAAGATTAGAATGATTGTGACACAATAGTTGCATTGCTTCAAATAAAGGGCCTCTTTGGAAGACCTCCACTAATGCCTAAGGACTTGCACCAATTAAAAGGCCCATTCGGATTGAAAAAGGAATTTTAGTTGAGAGTCCGTCTTAGTCATTTGCACTCACTGGTTCAAGTTTTATTACAATAATTACAAACTTACATGCAGGGTTAGAATTTACTTAATAAAAGGATTAGGATTAGTTTGAATTCGAGCTCTCATATTTATAAAAAGGCCCTTAACTCTTTTCCTGCAATGTAATTAGACTACAACTCAAACTGATTCCCTTGAAATTTGCAATACCAGGAGTATTATGTAAGCTGGATTTAGAGGAGGCCCATGATTACATCAATTGGAATTTCCTTATATATATATATATATATACTGAGACAATGTGGCTTTACTAAAAAATGGAGCTGATGGATTTATGCTTGTATATCTACAGTTAGATTCTTTGTTTTGGTAAATATAGCATAGTATTATACGGAACTCTGCAACTTTGACAGCCAATGATGTTGAATTAAGGGAAGCATATTCACCAGCCAATGAATGCCTGTGACGCTGACCCAACAACAAACCAAAATGTTCCAATTTATAGTTACACTTTCTAGTGAAAAACCCCAGTCATATAATCAACATAAATGCGTAAAATGTGAAGCATTAAATCCTGGAAAAAGAGTTTCACAAAAAGCAGTCAATCAAGCAAAACACATCCACTCAACCCACTTTCTAACTTTAATCAGATACCCAAACTACAGTGAGCAAGGTCAAATTAATTTTATTGATGTTATAGGAAATTTTTCAAACAAGTACCAGGTGACAATTTAATCCAATGACATCAATACAATAAGTTAGCAATAATTAGTGCAAGTTGAAGGAGAATATCATTTGAGAACAACAAAAGCGATATTAACAAAATTAAGCAAATCACCATCCACACACAGTAATGTTTCCCATAGCAATCAATAGTAAATGATCAAATAATCAACCAAAAAGCAACAGCATATGATAACCAAACAATGTTTCCAGGAATTTTACCATTTGAATAGAGCTAACCAGACCCTAGAGGTAAAATTTGAGTTGGTAAATGGTGAGATAATTCTTTGCCAAAAGCACATAGTTAGAGAAATACCATACCATATCATAAGCTTTTTGGAATCTAGCAGGCAAATCCATCATTGTCCTCTGCATTCATTTAACACTGCATCTATGAATTTATGACCAAAAAGCTGATAAAAGGCACAAAATTGTTACTGCATCAGACCATACTAATATTAACAGCACTCACAGACATCTTAAAAAAAAAAAAAGCACCCAAAAAACATTTAATCTACTAAAGAGCATATTTAAGAATTATAACCACCTCAAGAAATTTCTGTCTCCTAAATAGGCCTCCGCCATCCCCTTCATCGCCATTATCAAGGTCATCAAAGTAATCATCTTTATCTCCATTGACATCACCACCACCACCACCATGATTTATTTTCTTTCCAATATCTCCACCACCTCCCCCAATTGCAGTCTGGAATTCCAAAAGTATTAGTCATGTTGCCCAAGACAATGAACAATTCACATCACAATATGTTTAAATCAAATTGAAGCAGTAACATTCAGTTAATTGGTTCAAGGAATGCAAAACCTCAAATCTGAGTACTTAGACCTAGATCAGCACCTAAGTCACAAATAAAAGATCAAATCTATAAATATGTTGGTTCCCCCTAAAATAATATCTACATTCCTCAGTACGTGGAGAGACAAAGCCTAGGTAGAATTTGATCTTCTATGGTGTTTCCCTGGAAAAAAGAAACAGAGATGAAAACATATTAGGATTTGAAATCTATAATTGCAGCAAACCCTAATTAGAAACCCCCAAATCCCAAAATTAATAACCCCCAAATCGAAAATCTAGTAATTTTCCCAGTGTCCTTGTTTGTTTTCTCAATTTCCTACAAACATTTGAGCCTCAAAGTTATTTTGGAAACAAAGTGTTAGAATTTTAGACCCCATAAATCCAAACAGATTAACCTAGATATTTAGCCAAGTGATTAACTTAGGTAAATTAACCAATTCTAGGTTAACACAAATATATCATATCATGCAAATATGCGGAAAATAAATAACACACGATATGATGACCCAGGAAACCAAACCGGTAAAAACCTGGGGAGGATTTAACCTAGCTATCCTCAAGGTAAAAAGGAATTCACTATGAAAGAATTGAAGTTTACACAATAGCGACTTAGACCACTAACATCCTATTGCTACCTCGAGTAGGAAACTTACTACCACGACCACGTGACAGCTCCGAGTCCACGGACTACTTTTTTTCTTGAATTCTCAGCAAAGCACAAACACACTTGCTTGTATATCTTGAAGCACTTGATTCTGCAATTGAAAGATTACCAAGCTCTTGACATCAATCTTGAGATTGGAAACCTTAAGTGTATGTGAAGGTAAACACCTCTAGATCTCACAAATAAGATTCACAAATACAATATTCAGAACACTAAAAACGTGGCTAGGGTTTTCCCTTTTATACTTAGGGCAAAACATAAAACCCTACACATTAAATGGACTAGGGCTGAGTTGGAAATTCTGCAGAAAAAACATTCTACACGACTTTCGATCGGTCGAGTCTAATTCTCGATTGATCGAGCCAGGCAGAAATGCACAATAAATTCTGCAGTAACTCGATTCCATCTTTACATGAAAACCCTATACTTTGAGCAAGTCTAAACAAGACTAAAAACCGTTTTGATCATGGTTTGCCAACATTACAAAATGAAGTTCTAATACATTAGTTCTTAATTCTTAGAACCTAACAAACTCCCCCTTTGGCAATCCGTGACAAAACACAAATTTAAAATAAAGCTCAAAGTTTACAAAATAAACAGCCCATTACAAAACAATAGCTACTAAACAAATTCAACCTAACGACTATCTATCAGTTGCAAAAGTAGACAGTAGCACGATTGAATCAACATGTATATTCCTGTAACACTTAACAAACACATAAACGCATGTGTTGAAAGGAAAAACAGTAAAACAACAAATATACAAACCAACTCTCCCCCTAAGTTAAATACATCAAAAATAATTTCAACTCCCCCTAAACAGAACAGGCTTGTATTTTCCACACAAATTCCCACATATCATCTAAAACTCCCTCTTTTTGTCACGTATTGACAAAGATAACTCAAACAAAGAGTAACAACTTAACAGAGAACAAGAGGAAATAGAGAATTAAGGGAACAAAAAACAATTTAACTCTATAGAAAATAGAGACAACGCCTCCTATGAATAACAAAGGTTAAAAACAAGTTTCTCCCCCTATAAAAAAAGGAAAACCAAAACAAGTTTTGGGAAAAATTTAGGAGGTGGGGATAAATAAAAACACACAAACCTAAAAAAAATTGAGTTGAGGAAACACATGAAGAAAAATATTCTCTCTTTCAATAAATGCAAACTTGACATTATGTGACCCATAAACAGTTGCATGAATAGAGAAAATATTTGCACATTGATTATTCATCATATCTCTTAAGAAAAATATTTTCTGCAGTTCACACATAAAGAAAAATAGCATATACTAAACTGTACAAAGGACTCAAAAATTAATCAATCAATATCTTAATTCAAGTTGAGTACCCAATTTAGCAAAGTGTATGCATGTTATGTGTGAAAAAAATGAGAGATATGACTGCAAAACTGCAAGATGGATACAGAAAACAATGCAATTCATGTGAATCCTAAACATAAATGATGCATGAAAAAAATATTTGGACAAAAACTTAGAAACTGAAAATTTTTCAGTTTCGATCGGTCGAGCATCGATCGAATACCAATCGAGCTAAGCAGATTTAAACCAAAATTTTTATTGCAATTTCGATCGGTCCAAAAACAGCTTCGATCGGTCGAAATTCTGGAAAACTCAAATTTTTGAAAAAACAGAGCAATTTAATGCAGTAACTCCTCAAAGCACAGTGATTCATGAATGAAATGCATGAGTATGCGACTGAAAGTTTTTCAAAAACACTTGAATTCAACCCAGATCTTTCAAAAACAAGTTTTTCAACCAATGTACCCTTAAAAACTCAACCATTAAAACAAATTTTGCATTAAAATCAAGGAATTTTCAATCTTGAATGGCCGCAACAAAATTACACACAATAACATATACAAATTTTAGCAAAGAGTAACTTGTGTAGTATGTGCAATTAGCAAAATCTTGAAAATCATGTGAGGTGATATGTAAATAGTAAGCAATCACAATTTCTACACAATTCATCACATACAATTGAGAGAGACTATCACCTAAAGAGTTACATCATAAAACTCTCACATCTCCTAGAATAAAAGCTTGCAATCATGTATGTTTCTTGATTTGCCTCATAATGTACACACCAATTTTAATTAATTTGAATTCATTATAGCCCAATAATGTACACACCAATTTTAGCATTTAAACCGAGGCTACACATTATTTTCTTTTTGTGCATGTACTACACTTTCTCGAGCACAAAATCTTACGATATGCACTAAGGTGGTCATGATTGGCTAATAAACAGTGGTGAGATGATTATTTATATCTTTCTCAAAAAGTTCAAGTCCGTCAATCAAAAACATATGACTTCAAGATCAAAATCATGTGATCAAAAACCATAAACATCTTCCCACACAACATGCACTACAAAGACTTCAGCTAATAAAGTGTAATAAATAAGCTCATCTAAGCTAAACAAAGTACATAAACATGTTATATAAAGATAATATGGCCAACCTTGATTATAAATCCAAGATATATAATACAAAACACAAAAAAATCTTTTTGGTTCAAAAAAAATTTTATGACCAAAACTAAAAGCACACATTATGCTAAATGATTAAAAATGCAAATGCAAATGCAATGTATGACAGTGCTTAACCAAGCTATAGAGGGTACACAAACAATAAATATCAATTTCTTAATTAACCCTTGAGTACATGTACAAACTAGTGCATACTCATACAAAATCATAAATAGCTTAGCACTTATATAACATATACTTTTTATGTTTCTCCACAATATCAAGCATGTTCTAAATCAAGAGAGAGATATCATAATTCATGTAATCCTCAAGAAAAATAAAACTAGACACAAAATAAAATATTTTTGTCTTTTTGACATTTTTCAATGTTTTTGGATTTTTTTTAAATAAAAAACAACCTAAAAAACAAAACAACCAAAAACAAAAACAAAACATGTCCACAAATAATTGAAAGAATTAAAACAGGGACAAGTCAGCAACACTCACCTTAAAGAATCTTTTCTCACCCATATAGCACGAGTCTTCGGCTTTGTAGGTGAAAATTCATGTGAAGCAGAGTGTATTTGAGAGATTACACCAATCTTCTGAGAAAGACTAAAATCCTGCAATTTCCTTTTACAAGCCAACAAGCTTAAATTTTTCAAAAGCATATGAAACAATTTATTTGGACTTATGGCAGGAGAAATATCATCACATATCCTAGATTGAAATACAGAATGTTTAAATTTCAATTTATGACAATTAGGACGAATGTGACTGGAGACACCACAAAAGTGACAAACAGGAACAAATTTAGGAACATCAGTATTCCTAACAGCAAATCTAGTCTCAGATTTTGGTTTTTGCCTTAACAAAGAACAATTTGGTCTAATATGACCAACAACACCTCAAAGGTGACAAGTAGGCACAAAAACAGATTTCTTATGCTCTCTAACAATAGGTTTAGACTTAAGTTTAGAAACTTCAGCGTCTACATCAGAACTTTTACCTTTGTCTAACCTAGCAAAATAAGCCTTTTCTTTATTATTCCTCTTGAAAGGAGGGATATAAACTTTTTCAGCTTTAGGCTTAAGAGAAACAGAAACACTTTTGTTATCAACAGCAAGCTTGGTACTAGTTAAATTTTTAATTTTAACTTTAGACTCAACTAAATCTTGTTCCAAGCTTTTCATCTTCTCATCTTGAGAGGAAATTTGATTTCTCAAAAATTCATTTTTTTTATTAGATTCATCTAACCTCATTATCAATTCCTTTTTTTCAAGATTAGCCAATTTTAACTCTTCTTTAAATTTCTTAGCAATTTTCAAAGACTTAGATAATTCCTTACGAAGAGTTTCATAGGCATCAAAAAGATCAATAGAAACAATAGTGTCCTTCTTATTCAAATCATCACAATCAAAAACAGTAAGACACTTAAAATTATCCATGATAACAGGGATCAAGGATCAACTCTTAGATCAAAAGATCTAAAGCAAAAGAGTTACCCGCTCTGATACCACTTGTTAGAAGTTTAGACCCCGTAAACCCAAACGGATTAACCTAGATATTTAGCCAAGTGATTAACTTAGGTAAATTAACCAATTCTAGGTTAACACAAATATATCATATCATGCAAATATGCAGAAAATAAACAACTCACAATATGATGACCCAGGAAACCAAACCGGTAAAAACCTGAGGAGAATTTAACCTAGCTATCCTCAAGTAAAAAGGAATTCACTATGAAAGAATTGAAGTTTACACAATAGCGACTTAGACCACTAACATCCTATTGCTACCTCGAGTAGGAAACTTACTACCACAACCACGTGACAGCTCCGAGTCCACGGACTACATCTTTCCTTGAATTCTCAGCAAAGCACAAGTACACCTGCTTGTATATCTTGAAGCACTTGATTCTACAACTGAAAGATTACCGAGCTCTTGACATTAATCTTGAGATTGGAAACCCTAAGTGTATGTGAAGGTAAACACCTCTAGATCTCACAAATAAGATTCACAAACACAATATTCAGAACACTAAAAATGTGGCTAGGGTTTTCCCTTTTATACTTAGGGCAAAACATAAAACCCTACACATTAAATGGACTAGGGCTGAGTTGGAAATTCTGTAGAAAAAACATTTTGCATGACTTTCGATCGGTCGAGTCTAATTCTCGATCGATCGAGCCAGGCAGAAATGCATAGTAAATTCTGCAGTAACTCGATTCGAACTTTACATGAAAACCCTATACTTTGAGCAAGTCTAAACAAGACTAAAAACCGTTTTGATCATGGTTTGCCAACATTACAAAATGAAGTTCTAATACATTAGTTCCTAATTCTTAGAACCTAAAAATGTTGCCCAAGACAATGAACAATTCACATCACAATATGTTTAAATCAAATTGAAGCAGTAACATTCAGTTAATTGGTTCAAGGAATGCAAAACCTCAAATCTGAGTACTTAGACCTAAATCAGCACCCAAGTCACAAATTAAAGATCAAATCTATAAATATGTTGGTTCCCCCTAAAATAATATCTACATTCCTCAGTACGTGGAGAGACAAAGCCTAGGTAGAATTTGATCTTCTATGGTGTTTCCCTGGAAAAAGAAACAGAGATGAAAACATATTAGGATTGAAAACCCTAATTAGAAACCCCCAAATCCCAAAATTAATAACCCCCAAATCGAAAATCTAGTAATTTTCCTAGTGTCCTTGTTTGTTTTCTCAATTTCCTACAAACATTTGAGCCTCAAAGTTATTTTGGAAACAAAAACCACAAATTATTCATAAGCAAGTAGATTAGGACAACAACAACAAAATAGGAAGAGAGTAGTGAAGATTGAGGATTCAAGGTGATCTTACTAACGATCTGATACGTACCCTGAAAGATTCAAAGGGTTTTGTTTCCAGCAGTGGGGAAACTGATAGTGATGATTCCAGAAAATTCTCTTTTACGCTATTGGGTTACGGTTCCTCTTGATTGCAATTAACTGATTTCAATAGTTTGTTTTCTTTTATACTGAAGGCTATCAAAAGATGTTTTAACGCTGCCAAACAGATCAAAAGGTGTTTTCCAAATCAAAACCGGTTTTCCAAATCAAACCCCCCCCCCCCCCCCAAAAAAAAACTATGAACGCAGATATCAAAACCGGTTTTCCAAATCAATACCTTTTCTCTATGTTCCAGGATTTCTTTATTAAAATCAAAGCAACTACAAACGAAAAACTTAAATATGTACTACAAAAACCTTTACATCAATGGTAGAGAAGAGACATGGGGAAACGAAAATATTAAAAGGGGAAAATATTTCAACAAAAAATAAAAAACAACATAAATGAAATGACGGAACTGTTTGTTTTTTTGGCAACACATAAATCTATGTTCTCCAGAACCAAATCAATTTCAATTTGAGAGAAATCATCAAATAAATCTACACTTTATAGTAATTTTCAAAACCCTAGAAATGGTAACTGAATAGAAAACCAATTTTTAGGGGAAAACCAAAAAAAGTACAAACCAAACTAAAATCTACCAATCTAAAACTAAATTTAATCAGTACTACAATCGAACTAAACATGACTCAAGAAATTGTATTTAACAAAATTGAGTAGTGCAGCTAAACAATATCTTACAAAATCTTTGATATTCTGTCTGTTTCAAACGCTAATTGAAAGGGAAAAAAGGGGAAAAAAAGCCTACCTTCTTAAAAACCCATTTTTTTGAAAACCCTAGAAACGGTAATTGAATAGAAACCAAAAAAGGAATAAAATGGGTACCTTCTGAATTATTTATTGTTGAAGAGCAGAGACGGGATAGCTTCTAAATCGTCTGTTGTTGCAGAGGATGAACAGAGAATTCCAGTTTTAACGATTGCAGAGAACGAACAGATGTTTTCACCGTTGCAGGTTTTTTTTTTTTCCCTGTCTGTTTGATGGGTTGGAACACGCTAGTCCGATCTGTGTGTATATGGAAGTGCAGAAAAGAATCGCAAGTTTCAGTCTGAATGTTAATCGGGAAATACGGTTTGGGTTTTAGGGTTTGCCTTTGTTTTTTGTCTTTTGTTTTTTTTTTTTCCTTCTTTTTAGTTTTGTGGATAAGCGGCTTGGTGTTTTATAAGGAGCTGCGTTTTTTCTTTTTCTTTTTTGAATAGGCGGATTGGTGTCTGAAAGGGTGCCTCCTCTATCGCACTTTTTTTAAGTTTAAGTATACACGCGTCAGTTTTTAAAGGGGCATTTTCCCTAACGTGACAGCACCTCGTTAAAGGCTTCTGCTTTTATATATAGTATTAGATTATTATTTGATAATTATTATAATTATTTTTATATATGGGGATATTTAATTCACTGTGTAAAGAAAATATGGCAAGACTCTAATTGATGGTTTAAATATATAGAACAAAATAAACTCAATAGTCAGATTTTTAAAATGTAAATTCTAAAAAAGTTATGGACGTATAACACTCTTAACGTTATATATACATATATCATGACATTATCTCTTTGAATCCTTGCTGATCCATCTGATAGAGTGAGGGAGAGCAAATTGCAAGAAAATGGAGAGGAAAACTCATATTCTAGTGATTCCTTACCCTGTACAAGGTCACATAAATCCTATGCTCCAGTTCTCCAAGCGCTTAGCCACAAAGGGTGCTAGAGTGACTTTAGTCGCTACCAGCACCATTAGAAACTCCATGCAAGCCTTGAAAGGTGCTAGCTCTGTCAACATTGAGAAAATCTCTGATGGCTCTGAGGGATACGAAACCGTAGAAAGCTTAATAGCAACTGTGGATCATTTCAAAGATGTAGTTTTACAAAGTTTAGCAGAGTATATTGAGAAACTAAACAGCTCCAAATACCCGCCAAAGTTTATTGTGTATGACTGTGCTCTACCATGGGCTCTAGACGTGGCTAGAAAATATGGCGTAGATGGAGCTCCATTTTACACTCAATCTTGTGCAGTCAATGTTGTCTATTATCACTTCAAGAAAGAAACAGTAGGGTTGCCTCTCGAAGAACCAACAGTATCACTACCCTCAATGCCAAAACTAGCAATCAATGATCTATCTTCGCTCCTTTCTAATCCAAGCTCATACCCACCTCTACTGAACCTTTTTCTGGATCAATTTTCCAACTTCCTAGAAGCAAAGTGGATTGTTAGGTTCTAAGAATTAGGAATTAATGTATTAGAACTTCAATTTGTAATGTTGGCAAACCATGATCAAAAAATTCTTTAAGTTGTGTGTTAGACTTGCTTAAAGTATGGCTTTTTATGTAAAGTTGGAATCGAGTTGACTGCAGAATTACTGTGCACTTTCTGCCTGACTCGATCAATCGAGAATTAGACTCGACCGATCGAAAATCGTGCAGAAAATTTTTCTGCAGAATTTTTCCAACTCAGCCCTAGCCCATTTAATGTATAGGGTTTTATGTTTTGCCCTAGGTATATAAGGGAAAACCCTTGCTACGTTTTTAGTGTTCTGAATGCTGTGTTTGTGAATCTATTTGTTAGATCTAGAGGTGTTTACCTTCACATACACTTAGAGTTTCCAAACTCAAGATTCATGTCAAGAGATTGGTAAATCATACAGTTGCAAAATCAAAAGAGCTTCAAGATATACAAGCAGGTGTTGCTTGTACGTTGCTGAAGAATTCAAGGAAAGAAGGAGTCCGTGGATTTTGGAGCTGTCACGTGGTCGTGGTAGTAAGTTTCCTACAGGCAGGTAGCAATAGGATGTTAGTGGTCTAAGTCTTATTGTGTAAACTTCGATTCTTTCATAGTGAATTCGTTTTACCTTGAGGATAGCTAGGTTAAATTCTCCCAAGGTTTTTTACCGGTTTGGTTTTCCTGGGTCATCATATCATGTGTTCTTTATTTTTCCGCACTTATACATGACTTGATATATTTGTGTTAATCTAAATTTGTTTAAATTACCTAAGTTAATCACTTGGCTAATTCTCTAGGTTAATCTGTTGGGTTTAAGGGGTCTAAACGAACCAACAAGTGGTATTAGAGCGGGTAGCTTTTATTTTTGATCCTTTGATCTTAGAGCTGATCCTTGACCCCTGTTGTCATGGAACACGAACACTCTCTTGTTTTTCCACCTCATTTTGATGGGAACAATTATGCTTATTGGAAAGTAAGGATGAAAGCATTCCTGAAATCCATCGATGAGAGAGTCCTGAACTCCGTTGAGTACTGTTAGGTTCTAAAAGTTTAGAACAATTGGCAAATCGTGAGCACACAAGAACATGTAAGTTGCAGAAAGAAGAATTCAAAATCTGCCTGGTTCGATCGATCGAAAAACAGGCTCGATCGATCGAGAATCGTATGCAGAATTTTAAGTTGGCCCAAACAGCAGTTCTGGCCCAAACAGCAGTTCTAGCCCATTAAGGATTAGGGTTTCAGATCTACTTCTCCCACTATATAAAGGAAACCCTAAGCACGTTTTTATAAGGCTTTTTAGAGAGTGAAGAGTGTGCCTCTTTTGTATTTAGGGTTTTGTTCCTAAAATCTCTCTTATTACTTCTACCGGTGTTGTTCCTTGAAGAATCTCAAGATCCGGTATTGCTGAAGTTGCTGCCTTCTCTAGTCATCAAAGGAGCTGATGATCTAAACCTTCAAGGGTGGTCTTGGAGTCACAAACAGGTGAGTTTGTGTTGCTAAACCTTTGAGTGGAGTCTCAAAGTCACAAACGGTGGTGTTTGTGTTTTGCAAAGATTAAAGAAAGAAGGAGTCCGTGGATCTCGGAGCTGTCACGTGGTCGTGGTAGTAAGTTTTCTATACTTGGGTAGCAATAGGATGTTAGTGGTCTAAGTCGCTATTGTGTAAACTTCAATTCTTTCTAGTGGATTTGCTATTTTACCTTGAGGATAGCTAGGTTAAATCCTCCCCAGGTTTTTTACCGGTTTGGTTTTCCTGGGTCATCATATCTTTGTGTTATTTATTTTTCCGCTGCTTTGTTATTTACTTGATATGATTGTTATTGTTTTAACCTAGATCTGAATAATAAACCTAAGTATTCACTTGGTTAATTAATTAGGTTAAACAATCTAGTTTACAGGGGTCTAAACGAACTGACAAGTACGAATGGGAGAAGCCCACTACTCTTGTAAGTGAGTGGCAAACTTCTCAAAAGGAGGCAGCTGCTTTTAATAGCAAAGCTATGAATGCTATTTTTAATGCTATCTCTATGGAGGAATTTAAGAGAATCTCTAATGTTGAGGTTGCTCATACTGCTTGAAATATCCTCCAGACTGTGCATGAAGGCACAAAGGCAGTTAAAATAAATAAATTGCAGCAATTAACTACTAGATTTGAAAGCATTAAAATGAATGATGATGAATCTTTTAATGAGTTCTCTGCTAAACTGAATGATATTGTTAATTCTGCATATAATTTGGGTGAAATCTATGATCAACCTAAAATTGTTAGGAAGATTCTTAGATCTTTAACTGAGGATTTTAGACCCAAAGTGACTTCCATCACTGAAAGCAAGGATGTGGACTCCATCTTTGTTGATGAACTTGTAGGATCTCTTCAGTCTTATGAATTGGACCTACCCAAGACAAACAAATCCAAATCAATGGCTCTTAAGTCTGTTGATGATGTGGAGGATGATGGATTTGATGATGAACTCTCTGCTACAGAGATTGCCTATCTTGCCAAGAACTTTAGAAACTTTCTTAGGAACAATAACAGAAGGATAAGAGGCAAGAACACTGCTGAACCTAGAAATTTTAGGAAGAATGATCCCACTAAGGTTAATAACACTAAAAAACCTAAAGAGAAAGTAGGTCAACCTTCTAATAATTCTTTGGGACAACAATGTTATGGATATCAAGGGTATCGTCATATGAAATCTGAATGTCCTACATACTTGAAATCTAAGGGTAAGGCTATGGTTGTAACCCTTAGTGATGATAAAGTTTCTGACAATGAATCCGCTAGTGATGAGGATGGAAACTTCATTGCTTTCACTACTACTACTGTAGTTAATAAAAGCGTGTCTGTTGAAGAGAACCCTTCTGATGGGGAACTCTCTGAAGGTGCAGATTTACAGGAAGCCTATAATAAACTTTGCAAAGTTGCTACAAAGGATGCCATGAATGTTGAGGATGGAAACTTCATTGCATCCCTTGAACTTGATAAGAAAAATTTACTTGTGAAATTTGTCAGTTCGTTTAGACCCCTGTAAACTAGATTGTTTAACCTAATTAATTAACCAAGTGAATACTTAGGTTTATTATTCAGATCTAGGTTAAAACAATAACAATCATATCAAGTAAAGCAGCGGAAAAATAAAGAACACAAAAATATGATGACCTAGGAAAACCAAACCGGTAAAAAACCTGGGGAGGATTTAACCTAGCAATCCTCAAGGTAAAAGAGCAAATCCACTAGAAAGAATTGAAGTTTACACAATAGCGACTTAGACCACTAACATCCTATTGCTACTCAAGTGTAGGAAACTTACTACCACGACCACGTGACAGCTCCGAGATCCACGGACACCTTCTTTCTTTGGCCTTTGCAACAACACAAGCTCACCTGCTTGTGACTTTGAGACTCCACTCAATGGTTTTGGATCTTCTTAAATGTTGATCTTGTATGCAACAACTTCTACAACACCGGATCTTGAGATTCTTCAAGGAATAACACCGGTGGAAGACTTTAGAGAGCTTTTGGGTACAAAACCCTAGATCTACAAAAGAGGCACAAGATGCACTCTAATCTCTCTAAAAAAAACTCTGAAAACCCTACCTAGGGTTAGCTTATAATGTCCTTTAAATACTGGAAAAAATGGCTCGCGATTTGGGCTTCAAACGAATAAGTTATGACCTTTTTACGTTTGCTGATGTTGATGATCCGCAAATTTCGATCGATCGAGAACCAATCGAGTACCAATTGAACGGAATAGATTGTAACTCATTTTTCTTCATCCCGAACTTGAGTTTTTTGCCTTGGGCTTCAATGTAGACCATTATAAACTAATAAAACTGAGTTTTTGTCATGGTTTGCCAACATTACAAACTCAAAACCTAACAATCTCCCCCTTTGGCAATCCGTGACAAAACACACATACAACATAATGCCCAAATACAATAAAATGCCCAAATACATCACAAATCCCAATCTAAGACTCTTAACCTAGAAGTTGCAAGAAGAGGTAGAAGGTCTTGATCAGAATGTACCTGTCTTTCCTGAAACACTCAACAAACACATCACTGCATGTGTGGAAAGAAAGACATATAAACAATAATATGAAACAGAATATAAAAACAAAAATAAATTCTAACTCTCCCCCTAAGTTAGATACATCAAAAAGTTTTTATATTCTCCCCCTAAACAAGATAAACAGGATTCTCACATTTCATCTATTTCTCCCCCTTTTTGTCACGTATTGACAAATACAATTAAAACAAAGAGTAGAGTGACAGTAAACATGAGAGAAAAAAAACAAGGGATCATAAAACAGTTTAGCTCTATAGAAAAAAGAGATAACTCCCCCTATAAAGAGCAACAACTCCCCCAATGAACAACAAAGGTAAAAAAAAACTTTTCTCCCCCTATAAAAATAGGAAAAACAAAACAAGTTTTGGGAAAAACAGTTTTAGGGAAAATTTAGGAGGTAGGGATAATAAAGACACACAAACCACAAAAAAAAAAAAAAAAAAAAAAGAGTTGAGGATACACATGAAAAAAAATATTCTCTCTTTCAATAAATGCAACTTGACACTACGTGACCCATAAACAGTTGCATGAGTAGAGAAAATATTTGCACATTATTATCCATCATATCTCTTAAAAAAAATATTTTTTGCAGTTCACACACCAAGAAAAATAGCATATACTAAAATGTACAAAGGACTCAAAAATTAATCAATCAATTTTTTAATTCAAGTTGAGTACCCAATTTAGCAAAGTGTATGCATGTTATGTGTGAAAACAATGAGAGATATGATTGCAAAACTGCAAGATGGATACAAAAAAAATAATGCAACTCATGTGAATCCTAACCATAAATGATGCATATAAAAAAATTTTGGTCAAAACTCTAAAAACTGAAAATTTTTCAGTTTCAATCGATCGAGTAACGATCGAATACCAATCGAGTCAGACAGAATCAAACCAAAAATTTTAATTGCAATTTTGATCGGTCAAGCAACAGCTTCGATCGGTCGAAATTCTGGAAAACTCAAATTTTTGAAAAATAGAACAATTTTATGCAGAAACTCCTCAAAGCATAGTATTTCATGAATGAAATGCATGAGTATGAGACTGAAAGTTTTTCAAAAACACTTGAATTCAACCCAGATCTTTCGAAAACAAGTTTTTCAATCAATATGACCTTAAAACTCAAATTTTGCATCAAAATCAAGAAATTTTCAATCTTGGATGGCCACAATAAAATCACACACAATAATATGTACAAAGTTTAGCAAAGAGTAACTTTGTGTAGTGTGTGCAACTAGCAAAATCTTGAGAAACATGTGAGGTGATATGTAAATAGTAATCAATCACAAAATCTACAAAATTCATCACATAAATTTGAAAGAGACTATCACCTAAAGAGTTACATCATATAACTCTCACATCTCCTAGAATAAAAGTTTGCAATCATGTAAGTTTCTTGATTTGCCTCATAATATACACACAAATTTTAATTGATTAGAAACTTATTATAGCCCAATAATGTACACACCAATTTTAACAATTTAATCTGAGGCTACACCTTATGTTCTTTTTGTGCATGTGCTACACTTTCTCGAGTACAAAATCTTATGATATGTACTAAGGTGTTTATGATTGGCTAATAATGTTAGGATATGTGCCCTTAAATCCTATTGTATGATGCTATGTATGATATTATGTATGACACTATGTGAGAAATGATGTATGACTTAATATTGTGTTTAATAAAGTTATTTTATTCTTATCTAAAGTAATGGTAACATGAATATTCGGACATTATCAAATAGTCCATGAGATGCATAGTATGTGATTTATGTGAAAAGTCACAGAAGATATAAATCACAAGTTCTTTGTAAACTCAGAATTTTGGTTCATAGTCGGTGATGAAATTGGGCATTTCATCTGCGAAGACTATAACATATTAACTACGATGATTTGTCTTGATCATGGAAGTGGTGACTTCTAGTTAATATGTTGATATGTTTTAAGAGTTAAGACATATTGAACTGGACCGCTGTGAGATTTATTATTCTCCTAACGACTGTCAATTGAATAATAAATCACACAACTTGTATTCACATGAACTCTTAATTCTGAGAGAATAATGGACCTGATCATGAAATGTAGGTTGCTTTGATATATCAGGAGTGAGATCTAAAGTAACGGTCAAAACCTCAGTATGTTGGCAGCCACATTTAGTGTTGATGGAACATATATTCTCAAGATGGAATTCATAGTCTCTTAACGGAGATATAAAATATTCCCTTGAGATAAGTTTAATGAGTACAGTTATTTAGAGAGTTAGGCCTAGCCACTTTAGTAAGACTAAAGTATATTTTTATGAAATTGGATTTCATAAATATATGGTGAATAACGCAAAAGGATTAAACCGGGTACTCAAGGATTAAGATGTAGTAATTTACAAAGTGGCAGTCTATATTCATGACTTTGTATTACTACGAATATTTTATGAAGGGGTTGAATGTATAATAAAGTCTTTGGATATAATTTATTAATGAGGCCTAGAGTGCAATTATATTTATATAGTGGTATTAAATATAATTAATGGTAACTTTGGACTTGTCAAAAGTTGACAGAAAAGCCCAAGACCCATTGGAGCTAGTGTCTTATTTGTTCCCTTTTGGTCCCACTCCAAGCCACACACTATAGCCCAATTGGGAAGGCCCAAAAGGCTAGCCTAATTAGATAATCAGTTATGTGGAGAGAAACATACAGAATTTTATATAGAATAAAATGGTATGTATGTTTAATAAGTGCAATATTATATATAATATAAGGAAGAGAGACACTCTTTCATATTCTCTCTAGAAAACATAGAACTGATTGAGAGACCACACATCTTGGGCATTAAGTGGAATTGGAGTGAAGATTGAAAGTGTTCTCGAGTACTTCTTCATTTCGGTTTTGAATTTCACTGCATCAAGGTACACTCTCTTGTTCTCATATTCTAAAACCTACATAGTGCATGTTATCAATTGCGAATGAAGTAGATCCGTTTATTTTCCGCTGCGTGTGTTTTGTATTCAATGCAAACATGTATATTACCCAACAAATAAACAGTAGTGAGATGGTTATTTATGCCTTTCTCAATAAGTTCAAGCCCAACAATCAAAGGCATGTGACTTCAAGATCAAGACAAAGTGAACAAAAATTATAAACATCTTCCCACACAATATGCACTACAAAGCTCAAACTAGTAAAGTGCAAAAAGTAAGCTCATCTAAGCTAAACAAAGTACATAATCATGTTATGTAATGATAAATATGGCCAACCTTAATTATAAATCCAAGATATATAATACAAAACACATAAAAATATTTTTGGTTTAAAAAAAATTTTATGACCAAAAACAAAAAGCACACATTATGCTAAATGAACAAAAATGCAAATGCAATGCATGATAGTGCTTAACTAAGCTATAGAGGGTACACAAACAAGAAATATCAATTTCTTAATTAACCATTGAGTACATGTACAAACTAGTACATACTAAAAAAAAATCAAAAAATAGCTTAGCACTTATAGAACACATACTATTCAAGTTTCTCCACAATGTCAAGCATATTCTAAATCAAGAGAGAGATATCATAATCCATGTAATCCTCAAGAAAAATAAAACTAGACACGAAATAAAATATTTTTGTCTTTTTGAAAATTTTCAATGTTTTGGATTTTTTTTAAATAAAAAAAACAACCTAAGAAAATGAAACAACCAAAAACAGAAACAAACACATGTCCACAAATAATTGAAAGAATTAAATTAGGAACAAGTCAGCAACACTCACCTTAAAGAATCTTTTTTCACCCATATAGCACGAGTCTTCGGCTTTGTAGGTGAAAATCCATGTGAAGCAGAGTGTATTTGAGGGATTACACCAATCTTCTGAGAAAGACTGAAATCCTGCAATTTCCTTTCACAAGCCAACAAGCTTAAATTTTTCAAAAGAATTTGAAACAAATTATATGGACTTATGGCAGGAGAAACATCATCACATATCCTAGATTGAAACACAGAATACTTAAATTTCAATTTATGACAATTAGGACGAATGTGACCAGAAACACCACAAAAGTGACAAACAGGAACAAATTTAGGAACATCAGTATTCCTAATAACAAATCTAGTCTCAGATTTTGGTTTTTGCCTCAACAAAGAACAATTTGGTCTAATATGACCAACAACACCACAAAGGTGACAAGTAGACACAAAAACAGATTTCTTATGCTCTCTAACTGTAGGTTTAGACTTAGGTGTAGAAACTTCAGCGTCAACATCAGAACTTTTACCTTTGTCTAACCTAGCAAAATAAGCCTTTTCTTTATTATTCCTCTTGAAATGAGGGATATAAACTTTTTCCGCTTTAGGCTTAAGAGAAACAGAAATACTTCTGTTAACAACAGCAGGCTTGGTACTAGTCAAATTTTCAATTTTAGCTTTAGATTCAACTAACTCTTGTTCCAAGCTTTTCATCTTCTCATCTTGAGAGGAAATTTGATTTCTCAAAAATTCATTCTTTTTATTTGATTCATCTAATCTAACAATCAATTCCTCTTTTTCAAGATTAGCCAATTTTAACTCTTCCTTGAATTTTTTAGCAATTCTCATAATTTTCAATAATTCCTTACGAAGAGTTTCACAAGCATCAAAAAGATCAACAGAAACAACAGTGTCCTTCTTATTCAAATCATCACAATCAAAAACAGTAAGACACTTAAAATTATCCATGATAACAGGGATCAAGGATCAACTCTTAGATCAAAAGATCTAAAACAGAAAAGCTACCCGCTCTGATACCACTTATCAGTTTGTTTAGACCTCTGTAAACTAGATTGTTTAACCTAATTAATTAACCAAGTGAATACTTAGGTTTATTATTCAGATCTAGGTTAAAACAATAACAATCATATCAAGTAAAGCAGCGGAAAAATAAAGAACACAAAGATATGATGACCCAGGAAAACCAAACCGGTAAAAAACCTGGGGAGGATTTAACCTAGCTATCCTCAAGGTAAAACAGCAAATCCACTAGAAAGAATTGAAGTTTACACAATAGCGACTTAGACCACTAACATCCTATTGCTACCCAAGTGTAGGAAACTTACTACCACGACCACGTGACAGCTTCGAGATCCACGGACTCCTTCTTTCTTTGGCCTTTGCAACAACACAAGCTCACCTGCTTGTGACTTTGAGACTCCACTCAAAGGTTTTGGATCTTCTTAAATGTTGATCTTGTATGCAACAACTTCTACAACACCGGATCTTGAGATTCTTTAAGGAATAACACCGGTGGAAGACTTTAGAGAGCTTTTGGGTACAAAACCCTAGATCTACAAAAGAGGCACAAGATGCACTCTAATCTCTCTAAAAAAAACTCTGAAAACCCTACCTAGGGTTAGCTTATAATGTCCTTTAAATACTGGAAAAAACGGCTCGCGATTTGGGCTTCAAACGAATAAGTTATGGCCTTTTTACGTTTGTTGATGTTGATGATCCGCGAATTTTGATCGATCGAGAACCAATTGAGTACCAATCGAACGGAACAGATTGTAACTCATTTTTATTCATCCCGAACTTGAGTTTTTTGCCTTGGGCTTCAATGTAGACCATTATAAACTAATAAAACTGAGTTTTTGTCATGGTTTGCCAACATTACAAACTCAAAACCTAACTTTTGATGAGTTCTGTACTAAACTGAATGATATTGTTAATTCTGCATATAATTTGGGTGAAATCTATGATCAACCTAAAATTGTTAAGAAGATTCTTAGATCTTTAACTGAGGATTTTAGACCCAAAGTGACTGCCATCACTGAAAGCAAGGATGTGGACTCCATCCCTGTTGATGAACTTATAGGATCTCTTCAGTCCTATGAATTGGACCTACCCAAGACAAACAAATCCAAATCAATGGCTCTTAAGTCTGTTGATGATGTGGAGGATGATGGATTTGATGATGAACTCTCTGCTACAGAGATTGCCTATCTTGCCAAGAACTTTAGAAACTTTCTTAGGAACAATAACAGAAGGATAAGAGGCAAGAACACTGCTGAACCTAGAAATTTTAGGAGGAATGATCCCACTAAGGTTAATAACACTGAAAAACCTAAAGAGAAAGTAGGTCAACCTTCTAATAATTCTTTGGGACAACAATGTTATGGATATCAAGGGTATCGTCATATGAAATCTGAATGTCCTACATACTTGAAATCTAAGGGTAAGGCTATGGCTGTAACCCTTAGTGATGATAAAGTTTCTAACAATGAATCCGCTAGTGATGAGGATGGAAACTTCATTGCTTTCACTGCTACTACTGTAGTTAATGAAAGCGTGTCTGTTGAAGAGAACCCTTCTGATGGGGAACTCTCTGAAGATACAGATTTACAGGAAGCCTATAATAAACTTTGCAAAGTTGCTGCAAAGGATGCCATGAATGTTGATTTAGGCTTAAAGAAAATTGCATCCCTTGAACTTGATAAAAAAAATTTACTTGTGAAATTGTTTGATGCAAATGAGCTTTTGAATAATGTGAAAACTGAGAACATGTTTTTACTTGATAAAGTTAAATGTTTGGAACTTGAATTATCTGTTGCTAAAGAACAAACTAATAGGTCTGCAAGCTCCAAACTTGATCACATGTTGAGTGTTTAAAAGTCTCCCTTTGACAAGACTGGCTTAGGTTTTGTGGAAAGCATCTCTGTGCTTGAATCTCATTCCACAAACTTTGTTCCCTCTTTTGAACCTCCTAAGAGTGAGATTGTCAAACCTTTGATAAGTGAACCTGTCAAATCTGCAGATGTTACTCCACCTAGGAAGATTAGGGTTGATCTTCAAACTTCTCATTCTAGAGCTTCTACTTCTTCTAAGGGCAAGTTGCTTGATAAGCCTGCATGGGTTTGTCATTTTTGTGGAAAGTCTGGACACATTCGTCCAAATTGTTTTAAGTTGCAAGCTGCATAGCGAGCAAATAAACTTAAAGTACCTGTGCCTCAAGCACAAGATCCTATGGTACTTATTGGTGAATTGGTAAAGGCGTTAAACCTTTATTCCAATCCTGGAGTTGCTCAGAATTCTAATGTAAATCATAACTCCAATGCAAGAGTTGCATCTAAAAAGTTTTGGATGCAAAAGGCTCGACTTAATTGAGTCTGTCTGACATGGTCCTTGTGCTTCATTGCTCTATCTTTTGTGACCTTTGTTTCTAGGATTTGCACTGCATAACATTCATGCATTTCATTCTAGGATGTTTATTTCTTTTATATAAATTTTTTTTTTTTTGCAAATTGTGTTTTTGCTATTTTTTTCCTTGAACTTGAAGACAAGGTTGGTCAATCAAATTTTGCATAACATGTTTATGTATCTTGTTTAGCTTGGATGAGCTTATTTTATTGCACTTTACTAGCTGAAGTTTCTGTTGTGCATGTTGTGTGGGAAGATGCTATATTTGTTGATCACATGATCTTGATCTTGAAGTATTATGTCTTTGATTGTCGGACTTGAACTTATTGAGAAAGGCATAAATAACAATCTCACCACTGTTTACTAGCCAATCATGAACACCTTAGTGCATATCGTAAGATTTTGTACTCGAGAAAGTGTAGCACATGCACAAAAAGAACATAAGGTGTAGCCTCTAAATAAAATTGGTGTGTACATTATTGGGCTATAATAATTTCACAATTCACAAAATTGGTGTGTACATTATCCCGGCTATATTATTAAGTTTCTAATCAGTTAAATTGAATATTAATTTTGAGGCAAATCAAGAAACTTACATGATTGCAAGCTTTTATTCTAGGAGATGTGAGAGTTATATGATGTAACTCTTTGGGTGATAGTCTCTTTCAAATTCATGTGATGGATTTTGTAGAAATTGTGATTGATTACTATGTGCATATCACCTCACATGTCTCTCAAACTTATGCTAGTTGTACACACTACACAAGTTATTCTTTGCTAAACTGTGTACATGTTATTGTGTGTTTTTTTTGGTTTGACCAACCAAGTTTGAATATGTCTAGAAATTGATGCAGAACATGTTTGCTTGTTTAAATGGTTGAGGGATATTAAGAGAAAATCTTGCTTTGAAATTTCTGGGTTAAAAACATGGGTTTTTGGAAAACATTTCATCTCATACTCATGCATTCTATTCATAAAATCTAATGTTATGAGGAGTTTTTGAACTAATATGTTTCGTTTTTCAAAAATTCAATTTTTCCAGAATTTCGATCGATCGAGTCTGTTTTTCGATCGGTCGAAATTGTTTTTAAAATCTCAGAAAAGTCTCTGTGTGTTTCGATCGATCCTCGATTGGTATTGGATCAATCGAAGGATTTTCAATCGATCGAATGTAATTTTCGATCGATCGAAAATCGGGCTGAGTGTTTTTTAAAAAGAATTTTTCTCACGTGATTCTTCACTTTTTCAAAAACTTTTCAACTCCTTTTTGTTAGGATATGTGCCCTTAAATCCTATTGTATGATGCTATGTACGACATTATGTGAGAAATGATGTATGACTTAATATTGTGTTTAATAAAGTTGTTTTATTCTTATCTAAAATAATGGTAACATGAATATTTGGACATTATCAAATAGTCCATGAGATGCATAGTATGTGATTTATGTGATTTAGTCACAGAAGATATAGATCACAAGTTCTTTGTAAACTCAGAATTTTGGTTCGTAGTCAGTGATGAAATTGGGCATTTCATTTGCGAAGACTATAACATATTAACTACGATGATTTGTCTTGATCATGGAAGTGGTGACTTCTAGTTAATATGTTGATATGTTTTAAGAGTTAAGACATATTGAACTGGACCGCTGTGAGATTTATTATTCTCCTAACGACTGTCAATTGAATAATAAATCTCACGACTTGTATTCACATGAACTCTTAATCCTGAGAGAATAATGGACCTGATCATGAAATGTAGGTTGCTTTGATATATCAGGAGTGAGATCTAAAGTAACGGTCAAAACCTCAGTATGTTGGGCAGCCACATTTAGTGTTGATGGAACATATATTCTCAAGATGGAATTCATAGTCTCTTAACGGAGATATAAAATATTCCCTTGAGATAAGTTTAATGGGTACAGTTATTCAGAGAGTTAGGCCTAACCACTTTAGTAAGACTAAAGTATATATTTATGAAATTGGATTTTATAAATATATGGTGAATAACTCAAAAGGATTAAACCGGGTACTCAAGGATTAAGATGTAGTAATTTACAAAGTGGCAGTCTATATTCATGACTTTGTATTACTACGAATATTTTATGAAGGGGTTGCATGTATAATAAAGTCTTTGGATATAATTTATTAATGAGGCCTAGAGTGCAATTATATTTATATAGTGGTATTAAATATAATTAATGGTAACTTTGGACTTGTCAAGAGTTGACAGAAAAGCCCAAGGCCCATTGGAGCTAGTGTCTTATTTGTTCCCTTTTGGTCCCACTCCAAGTCACACACTAAAGCCCAATTGGGAAAGCCCAAAAGGCTAACCCAATTAAATAATCAGTTATGTAGGGAGAAACATACAGAACTTTATATAGAATAAAATGGTTTGTATGTTAAATAAATAAGATAATATAAGGAAGAGAGACACTCTTTCATACTCTCTCTAGAAAACATAGAACTGATTGAGAGACCACACATCTTGGGCATCAAGTGGAATTGGAGTGAAGATTGAAAGTGTTCCCGAGTACTTCTTCATTCGGTTTTGAATTTCACCGCATCAAGGTACACTCTCTTGTTCTTATATTCTGAAACCTACATAGTGCATGTTATCAATTGCGAATGAAGTAGATCCGTTTATTTTCCGCTGCGTATGTTTTGTATGCGATGCAAACATGATGATTTCCTAACACTTTTTCACTCTACCAACCGGTCAAGCCTGCTTTGCTGATTTTTGTCGTTTTCCTCCGATCTTTTTGCATCAATCCTCTCTCCCAAGGCCGGTAAGACTCTTTTGCCCCTTTTTTTGTTTTTATTTTCAAGTTTCATGCATTTTTTTATGCGTTTTTGGGTTATTTTTGGCATTTAGAGTTTTGGTGATTTTGGAATTGTTTTTGTGTGTTTCTCTCTCAAATTAATCATGGGTTTTTGCGGGGACACTATATACAAGTACTACAAGTGGTTTAATTTGATTACTTTGGTGTTTTGTGGTAAATTTGAAAATCTAGGGCTTGAAATTGATGAATTTGGGGATTTTGTTCAAATTGATATAGATTGATGAAATTGACTTGTTAGATTGATTAATTTGATCATTATATTGAGTTATATAACTGTTGTGTTGATCAATTTATCCATTAATTGTGTTTTGAAAAATTGGGTTTTTCAAAATTGGGTATTTTTAATTTCAAACTCATGCTCAAGTCAATTTTGTTAATTTAGATTATATTTGAATTTGTCACTGCATTAGTTCATGCATCATTTGCATATTTTGTTCATGCATCATATAGATTTTTTTTCTATATTTTATGCTGTGCTAACTTGCAGTCTGCCCTTGGTTTGTTGTTTTTGCTCTTCTCTTTCTGTGTCTCTCTTTTCTGTTCTCAGCACCATGCCTAGGAAAACTAGAGCCCATAGGACTTCTGACCCTTCACCTTCATTTGATAGTGATCGGTTTCTTAGTGAGAAGAACCAAGAGACCTATGAGACCCTTAATCACAGTTGACTGCAGAATTACTATGCACTTTCTGCCTGACTCGATTGATCGAAAATCGTGCAGAACGTTTTTCTGCAGAATTTTTCCAACTCAGCCCTAGCCCATTTAATGTATAGGGTTTTATGTTTTGCCCTAGGTATATAAGGAAAAACCCTAGCCACATTTTTAGTGTTCTGAATGCTGTGTTTGTGATTCTATTTGTTAGATCTAGAGGTGTTTACCTTCACATACACTTAGGGTTTCCAAACTTAAGATTCATGTCAAGAGATTGGTAAATCATACAGTTACAGAATCAAAAGAGCTTCAAGATATACAAGCATGTGTTGCTTGTGCTTTGCTGAAGAATTCAAGGAAAGAATGAGTTCGTGAATCTTGGAGCTGTCATGTGGTCGTGGTAGTAAGTTTCCTACAGGCAGGTAGCAATAGGATGTTAGTGGTCTAAGTCTTATTGTGTAAACTTCGATTCTTTCATAGTGAATTCGTTTTACCTTGAGGATAGCTAGGTTAAATCCTCCCCAGGTTTTTTACCGGTTTGGTTTTCCTGGGTCATCATATCATGTGTTCTTTATTTTTCCGCACTTATACATGATTTGATATATTTGTGTTAATTTAGATTTGTTTAAATTACCTAAGTTAATCACTTGTCTAATTCTCTAGGTTAATCTGTTGGGTTTAAGAGGTCTAAACGAACTTACATGAATCTTTTTCAGCTCTTTCCAGGAGTTGGAACTCGAGGTACGTTCACAATCTCTCTAAATCTTTACCTTACTTTAACTTTTGACTTATGATAGGTATTACACTTTTTTTTCAATAAGACTGTTGCAAATTGATAGTTAACAATTTTTTTTTATAAAAAAATATGATAATTATTTGTTATATTGTTGATGGTATTCTAATCATCTTTATTATCACATCAATTTTTAAGACTTTTGAAGTGAAATTGATAATAATTTAATATTTATGTTTATTTAGAGTTAAAATTGTCAAGAGTCTTGTAATTAAGTGAGAGTAACCCCATTTTCTTTATTGAGGACAAAGTTTTGAATTCTATAAAAAAAATATGATAATTATTTGTTATATTGTTGATGGTATTCTAATCATCTTTATTATCACATCAATTTTTAAGACTTTTGAAGTGAAATTGATAATAATTTAATATTTATGTTTATTTAGAGTTAAAATTGTCAAGAGTCTTGTAATTAAGTGAGAGTAACCCCATTTTCTTTATTGAGGACAAAGTTTTGAATTCTATTCTAAATTAATGTTGGTTTTAAGAACGAAATATTTCGTTACTGCAGTTGTACTTATTTTATCATAAAGCTTAATGATTTAAAATACTTAGTTTAATATAGTTTTTCTTTAAAAAAAAAAATCCTTATAGAGTGATTAGATTGATTTTTTTAAAAAAGATCAAAGGTAATTACAGATTTACACTATATTAGTAATATAAATCTTATATTGTTAGTACAATGTACATTAAGAATTTACCAAAATTCAAATATAATACAATTTCTATAAATAAACAAGTATGTAGGGGTACTATGAAAACCATAGAACCAACATATTGTGGGTACTGTGAAGACTATTTCAACTTGTTCTCAGGTAACCTTGAATTTTTTTTACTGTCATGCATTTCCCCTATTTCTAATTATTTTTATGTATTTCCTTCCTCATCTAACTTTACCTTCTCGAGCTTATTCGCATATTTAATTTCTTATAATTCTAAATAATTAAATGAATTACAAACCTTCATTCACAAAAACAAACCCTAAATGAGATAATTTTATTTTTAGACCATTTGGGAGTCCAATTATACATGTAGACCCCAAATTTGGAATACATGTGAAATTTTAAGTGGGTAAGTGGTAAGTTTAACCAAAACATGGTCATTAGAAAAAGTGTTGACAATCAGTCAACGATTGGTTTGACGAGAAAGGATAAAAAGGAAGAAAATTAACCATTGAAAGAGTGGTTTATCAAAAAAAAAAAAAAAAAAAACCATTAAAAGAGTGTTTTTTGTGATATGAAGTTTATTTTTGGTAAGTCTGTTGGGTATGTAATAGTTAAGAAATCTTTCTTTGCTCTTAAAAGGTTAAACCGTTTTTTTTTGTTCCTGAACTTGTTTTTTGAAGTCAATCTCACCATCTTTTTATTTTTAAAAAAATAATTCAAATTCGTTATATGAAGATCAGATATGTATTGAATATGCCAAACCGACTCCATAGCAATTTAAAAAAAAAAAAAAAAATTTTATTGATATCATTCTGAATCTATATATTGGACATAAATACAATACTTTTATAGTAAGAGGCACTGCCGGAAATTTTCAAAGCGAAAAGAAGACAAAGCAACCTAGCGAAATGATGCTAAATCCATTGACTACACCTTAATTTTAAGGTAATTGGCATGAGAAGTTTATATATATATATATATATATATATATATATATATATATACCATTACAAGTACTTATACAATATATAATTATATATGTTACAACCCCAATAAGTCGAACCCATATACACTATACACCTCCGAACACTAATGCTTAGAAAGATACCAACTTTGCTCAATTGGGTAGTGCTATGAGAAATTGTGAACATGGGACATGCGGGCATAAAAAGTTATAGTTTACATTTCAAATCACAGCAAGTCCTCAACTTCACGTAATTTACATAGCATGACACAATAATTTTCAATGAACAAAACTTAGATATAGTACCTTAGATGCTGTTCCTTAGGTTCCACTCTCAAGATTCCGTTATGTGACCACTTAAATAAAAAATATATTTTCATCTTATGAGAAAAAAATACACATGATAAAATTTTAAGATGAAAACTTAAAAAAGTAGCACCTAAGTATTATTCCTAAGTCATGCTCATTTTCAATATACATATGAGGTTATAAATGGTTATTGAAACAATACTTTCGCTCATAATATTTATGGGCTTTAGTTCTCTACTTTGAAACGTTTTGGGCCTATATGAACTCGGTAGGCCCTCTTGAGGCTTTCATTGCAAAACACTAATGTAACCCATTAGAGTTCATGATTAAAAGCAACTTATTTAGTATAGTAGATTTGATCTTATACCTTTTTATTTTTATTATATATATATATATTAACATAATTTCAAATTATGAAGCTAATATGCTAATGCAAGACATCCTTACGTTTCCACTATTTGTTAGTACAATTTTAGAATTCAACCTATGCTTCGGTATCTTCTTTTTTGTTTTAACAAGCCTTTCTTCTTTTTAATTGTTGAACATTGTTATTATTATTATTATTATTATTATTATTATTGTTATCTGTATTTCAAAATTCTATTATTCCATTAGGTTGTGAATTGGATGGCAAGCCAAAAATGGCCTATAAAAACAATTGGACCAACTAACTCAGTCATTTACACAGTCATCAATGTACTTAGACAGGCAATTAGAGGATGACAGAGTATGGCCTTCATTTATTCAAGCCTGATGTATGTGGATGCTTGCATAAAGTAGTTAGACACAAAAGAAACTAACTCAGTCATTTACACATCATTTGGAAGCTTAGCATCCCTAGGAGAAGAACAAATGCAGGAGCTAACATGGGGTCTAAAGAATAGCAATTGCTACTTCTTATGGGTTGTTAGAGAAACTGAACAAAAAAAGCTTCCTACTAATTTTGTACAGGAAACAGCGGAGAAGGGATTGGTTGTAAGTTGGTGCAGTCAATTAGAAGTATTGGCTCATAAGGCCATTGGGTGTTTCATGACTCATTGTGGATGGAACTCAACCCTTGAGGCATTGAGCTTGGGAGTGCCAATGGTTGCAATGCCACAATGGACGGATCAACCAACGAATGCAAAGTTCATTGCCAATGTGTGGAAGGCTGGGGTTAGAATTAAATTGGATGAATGAGGTATTGCTACTAAAGAAGAAACAGAGTTTTGTATAAGGGAAGTAATAGAGGAAGAAAGAGGGAAAGAGATGAGAATGAATTTAGTAAAATGGAAAGAATTGGCAAAAGAGGCAATGGATGAAGGTGGAAGTTCGGATAAAAACATAGAGGAATTTGTGGTAGAACTTGTAGGCTTGTGAAGTTAATGTAAGCAACAGCTTTTCATTTGAATAATGATCAAGAAAACAAAACATGATTTCACTATAGAAGAATTTGTTTTAGTGATTACAAGCATCACCAAGTTTGAGGAATTTCATTTTTATCAAAACAATTTAATTATGATACAACCTTAATAGTTATTATTTTTAATAATTTTTCATGGTATTTGTAGAGAGGGAAAATGCCCAACCTATTATAAGCTGACACATCATACTACCAAGTCTACAAAATACAGCCAATTACAAAGCCCCACGTATTGTTGCTAGGTTTTGCTATCACTACTTAAAAACCAACAGAAATTTGCCTAGTATCATGCAAAAACTAATCACACATCAGCGCGTGTAAGTGATGACATATGCAATTCAATGCATGTAAGCGACGACATAAGTGGACCAATTAGGCTGTGACATGTATCACCAATCAGACTCCACCACGTGTCGCTCACCCCTCTCCAAACTCCTATAAATAGAAGCCTTCTTAAGGCATTTAAGGAGAGACCAAGCCATCTAGAGCATAAGCAGCATCAGAGAAGATTTAGAAGCACTTAGAAGTGCAGAAGCTCTGCAGGAATCAAGCCTCAAAGCCTTCAAGAACTTCATGAAACTTCAACCTCAAAATCGAAGAACATTCGAAGAAGAATCATCCAAGCTATCAATCTAGATCTTGAAGTTTGCTGGAATCAAGGTCAAAAGCCTCTAGAAACCTTAACAAACCATAAGTAAACAAAGCTCTACGGATTCAAGCCTCTAAAGCACCGAAGAATTTCCACCACAAACCTTCGTAGACGAAGAACGCACCAAGAACACGAAGAACATGAGGAATATGAAGAAAAAAGAATTTCTAAGAAGCTCATAGCAAGAGATTCATTGTAATTCCTTTTCAAAGATCTTCAATCCATTCCTTAGCCAAATTGAAGGATATTTTGTGTTCAAGTCAAAATCACATTACCACAATTCCAATCAATAAGTCTTGCAAGGAGATTGAACTAGAGGATCACTATTTTTTTTTAATTTCAGAGAATTGTACCACATATTCATCAACACAAATTTGCATTTGTGAAACTATTTTACTTGTTTGATTTATTTCGAACTAGAAATTTAGTCGTCTACAAATTCTAGCACACCCAGTGGGACCTCTCTGCCTCTCATCTTTTTCTCTTTCAAAAGAAAAGAAATTTGATTTGCTACTAGCTTCGATGGCCTCTAGCAAGAATGTCTGAAAGTCAGTGGTTGATGCTTCCATTGCCGATGATTATGTTGGCCCAATCACTCGTAGTCGATCCAAGGCTCTTGACCGACTTCAACCACAACCAACCAAAGAAAGCAAACTTTATACTGTCATCTCTCTAGACTTTCTTGCAAATAGGGAAACTATCGCCAAGGATTCATTTGTCGCGAAAGATTTGGAGATCGATAGTGAATCATCCACAATAAAGACCTTTTCTATCAACTCTTCACCCATGATGAGAATTCTAAGGAAAGAAGTACCTTTGGCTTATCCTGTTTCATCATTTTCTCCATCATATCTAGAGGTCATGCTAGTGATAATGACCAACACCTCTACCATGGAAGAAAAGATGGCTGAAATGGAACAAAGGGTCACCCTTCTCACAAAAGCACTTGAAGCTAAATATGTCCAAATTGCAACCCTGATGAACAAACTGGAGGTACAAGATTCTGGTGAATCAAATCTTGACCATGAGCACCCATCTAGCTTTACCTTGAAAGGAGAAAACGCTAGGGTGGATAAGGGAAAAGGAGGTGAAGGCACTTGTCAACACGGACATTCCACCTCAATGGCCTCGATATCTGTCCAACAATTGCAAGACATGATAATGAACACCAATCGAGCACAATATGGAGGTTCTTCTACAAGTTCTCTCATATATTCGAAACCCTACACCAAACGCATTGACAATATGAGAATGCCAAATAGGTATCAACCCCCCAAGTTCTTGAAATTTGATGGCAAAGGAAACCCTAAGTAACACATTACTCACTTTGTAGAAACTTGCGAGAATGCAAGGACCCAAGGAGGCCTATTTGTAAAGCAATTTGTCCGTTCACTAAAGGGGAATGCCTTTGATTGGTGTATAGACTTAGAACTCGAGTCAATCGATAGTTGGGAACAACTTGAAAGAGAGTTTCTCAACCGATTCTACAGCATATGTCACACGGTAAGCATGATGGAGCTTACCAATACCAAGCAATGGAAAAATGAGCCCGTTGTTGATTATATCAATCAGTGGCATTCTTTGAGTCTAGATTGCAAGGATAGACTTTCTGAAATATCTGTTGTATAAATGTGCATCCAAGGCATGCATTGGGGACTTCTTTACATCCTTCAGGGGATAAAGCCCCGAACATTTGAAGAGTTCGCAACTCGTGCACATGACATGGAATTGAGTATCTCTAGCCATGGAAATACAAAACCTCTCGTATCTGAGGAAAGAAAAGAAAGATGAGAACTAAGGAAAAATGACAAGAATGCGAGAAGTAATATCAAAGACTTAATGAATATCAACCCTGCCCCAGTCAAAATTTCAACAAGAAATGTGAAGGCTAATGAGAAAAGGCCTGAGGAAGGCCAACGGCGTGAGACGAGTCGCTCATCACTTAAGGAATGGGAACAAAAGGTGTATCCTTTCTTAGATGCCGATATGCCTGAAATGCTAGAACAACTGCTCAAGTTGAAATTAATTGAATTGCCAGAATGCAAACGACCGAAAGAGATAGAAAAAGTTGATGACCAAACTATTGGAAGTATCATTGCATCATAAGCCATCCAATCCAAAAATGCTTTGTTCTTAAGGAACTTATCATGAAGCTAGCCAAGGAAAGGAAAATTGACTTGGATTTTAATGATGTTGCTCAGTCAAACCTTGCAACATTTGCTTGCGTGTTACCTAGTTGCATGTCTCCAACTATTGAGCAGGGGGCAAATACAACGCTCATCCAGTTTGGTTCTTTGAAACCTGTTCAAGTTCAGCTCTCACAAAAAGCATTTAATTATAACTCAAATGATGATAAAAGGTCAATAGTGGATGAGGAAGAGGGTTGGACGATGGTTACTCGCAGGAGGTGGAAGAAGAGACGAGCATTCCCTCTTCATTTGAGCACCTAAGAGTCCAGAAGAGCACAAAACCAGATTCAGCCTTTGTCAAGAAGAAGGAGTGATAAAAGGAAAGAAAGATTGGGAACAAAAATGTATGACAATTCGGCATAAACCCAAAAGCCTCAAAGTCTCATCACATTGGAAGAATTCTTCCCTAGAAAATTCTTTCAAAACAACTTATCAGAGGCCGTTCACATGGTCTCTCGTTATGAAATTCACGACAAAAAGGAGGATGTTGATCGTGGTGCTCTAAATGAGACTTTTCCATCTTTAAAAGTACTCCAATCTCAGGTTGATGAAGTGGAACCCTCATAATCCTCCACCTTACCAAAAGAAGTGCTCACCCAAGCTCTTGAAAAGCCAGAGATGTACACCCCTTATACCAATACACTTCAACAATCACAGGGATGTTACGCATGCTCTCCGGACTTAAGTTTCACTGACGAGGATCTATTGTTAGGCTCTAAGCCCCATAATTGTCCACTTTATGTCTCTGATTATGCTCTTGAACAAAATATCGATCGTATCCTCATTGATGGAGGTTCAGCTATTAATATTCTACCAAAAATGACAATGAGACGACTTGGTCTTACTGTGGAGGAATTATCTCATAGTCGCTTAGTTATACAAGGTTTTAACCAAGGAGGACAACGCGTAATCGGCATGATACAGTTGGAATTAATCATTGGAGAACTGACAAGCAACGCTTGTTCCATACCATTGATGCCAAGACAACCAACAACATGTTGTTAGGACATCCATGGATCCATGGAAACGGAATAGTGCCGTCAACTTTGCATCAATGTTTCAAGTACCTTCAAAGTGGAATAAAGAAAGTCAATGCCGACTTGAAGCCTTTTGTTGAGACTGAAGCTCACTTTGCTGACGCAAAATTTTATGTAGAAGATGACATTCCTATTGAAGTTCTCCCAGTTGAGATCTCGTCCATGGAAAGCAAGCAGGGTGAAAAGAAGCATGTTAATTTCATCACTAGAAAGGATACTCCTTCCCCAAAGGAAGGTCCAAAATATGGGAATGATCATCCTAGTGAATCTACCAGTAATTCAGTGAGGGCGGAAATTTCAACGCTTACCAATAGCCTTCCATTCCTCTATTATGTACCATTATCAGTCGCAAGAATGGACAATCACCATTCGCAGAATGCCTTCAATCTATAGAAGACATGGGAAGGGCTATTGCAAAGCTCACGATGGAGGATGTAGTCGTATTGAAAGAAAATCATGTCATGCCTTTAACTTCATTCACAAATCCTTTGCCCTCGAAGCATTAAATGGATTCATGAAGTCTTCACGAAGTCTGACAAAGCATGGTATTCTACCAAGTCAGTGGACGAAGGAATGGTTTGACCCAAAGGCATATAGGTTGTTAGCCAGAGAAGGCTACGATTTCTTAAAACAAGGGGACCTAGGGAAACTAGTTCCAAAAGCCACCGGAGTAGAGATGCATGGCCTTAGCAAAACACAAAGGAAAATGCGGCTTGAAGGGCATAGAATTCCTACCCCAAAGACCGGATTAGGTTATACTCTAAAATAACTGGCTCAAATATGGATCAAGAGAAGAAGCAATGCTACAATTTCCCAATACATGACAGTGGAGGTTGGCGAAAGTTCAAATCAAAGAGAAGATCACTCTTCATTGCGCGTCTTAGTATTCGATCGCATCGAGGCCTCATTGTCATGAATCATAGTGTTCGATAGGTTAAATACAACTTGCTTAACACAAAATCGGAACACTTTTGCTTGTAAATCAACTTTGATTGATTGGGGGCAACAAGAAGGCCTGTTGATAGTCATTCTCAAAATTCAATAAACTTTGAGGTTCAAGGAGAGAAGAAAGCTAATGATGAGATCCGCATGAAGCGTAACTCTACCCTAGACATCAGCACTGAAGGATCGCTCAAAGTCAAAAGGCGAACGATTATACACATTAGACAATCATTTGTCCACAATTAGCAAATTGAAGAAGTATCATCCTTGTTTCATATTACAATAGAATAAGGTACACTTTCAGATGCTGAAGCAACCAATGAAGAGGTCGATGAAGCTCCCCCGGCCTTGGAAGATGGAGTATTGGCTACAGTTGATGAACTTAAAGAGATCAATTTAGGAACTATTGAAGAACCCCGACCAACTTTCATCAGTGCGCTTCTAACTCCTGAAGAAGAAGAAGAAGAAGGATACCTTAAGCTCCTGGTAGAATATAAAGATGTGTTTGCTTGGACTTACAAAGAAATTCCTGGGCTCAATCCAAGTATTTCTTTACACCATTTGGTAGAAATGAAGTGCGTGCGCCTAGTTAAACAAGCCCAAAGACGCTTTTGGCTGGAGCTTATCCCTCAAATAGAAACCGAGGTCAATAAGCTAAACAAGGCGGGGCTTCATTCGTGAAGTACAATACCCAGAATGGATCACTAACATTGTCCTGTTAAAAAGAAGAATGGACAGATTTGGGTGTGTGCTGACTCCCATGATTTGAACAATGCATGTCCTAAAGATGATTTTCCATTACCCAGCACTAAGGTCATGGTTGACGCCACTATTGGTCATGAAGCTTTATCTTTCATGGATGGTTCTTCGGGTTACAACCAAATTCGAATGAATCCTAAGGATGAAGAGCTTACAACTTTTTGTACTCCTGAAGGCAAGTACATTACAAAGTGATGCCTTTTGGACTGAAGAACGCTGGTGCTACTTATCAATGGGCTATGCAAAAGATCTTTGATAATGTACTTCATAAATACGTGGAGTGTTACGTCGATGATCTAGTGGTTAAAACAAAAAGGAGGGAAAACCATCTGGCAGATCTGCAATCTGTGTTCAAATGCCTAAGAAAGTATCAACTTAAAATGAATCCCCGCAAATGCGCTTTTGGCGTAACATCTAGGAAATTTCTTGGTTTCATTGTGAGGCATCGTGGTATTGAAATTGACCAGTCCAAAATCGAATCTATCCAGAAAATGCCAGAGCCCAAGAATCTGCGAGAACTTTGAGGCTTGCAGGGAAAACTAGCCTGCATATGATGATTTGTTTCGAACTTGGCTGGTCGATGTCAACCTTTCCGTAGATTGATGAAGAAGGATGTGCATTTTGAATGGGATGAGGCTTGTAGCAATGCTTTTGCACACATCAAAAGATACCTGCTTAATCCTCCAGTTTTAGAACCTCCTATCCCAGGAAAGCCTTTGGTGCTGTACATCGCGGCACAAGACAAGTCTTTAGGTGCTCTTATGGCGCAAGAAAATAAAGAGGGGAAGGAAAGAGCCCTTTATTATCTAAGTCGAACTCTCAATGGGGCTGAATTAAATGATTTTCCTATTGAAAAGATGTGTCTCGCTCTTTTCTTTGCCATAGACAAATTGGAGCACTACATGCAAGCATATACAGTCCGTTTAATAGCAAAAGTGGATCCAATTAAATATGTCCTTTCCAGGCCAGTGGTTTCTGGTCGTATAGCTTGATGGGCAATCTTGCTACAATAATATGACCTTGCATACGTTCCACAAAAAGCTATCAAAGGACAAGCATTGGCAGATTTCTTAGCTGATCACCTAGTTCCATCTGATTGGGAGTTCTCCGATGATTTCCCAAATGAAGACGTGTTTTTCATTGAAGTAATGCCACCATGGATGATTTTTTCGATGGGACTGCATGTCGAGAAGGAGCGGGGTCAGGTGTGGTGTTTGTTTCTCCACAATGGCAAATACTTCTATACTCGTTCTCATTAAGCGAACTTTGCTTTAACAACATAGCTGAATATCAACCATTGATTATTGGTCTACAAATGGCTATTGAGATGGGCATATCGCAACTTGAGATTTTTGGGGATTCCAAATTAGTTATTAACCAAATCTTGGAGCAATATGATGTCAAGAAAGAAGACCTTATCCCTTCTTGCAAATATGCGAAGAAGTTGCTAGCAAATTTTGAGGCCATCACATTGGAGCATATACCAAGGAATGAGAATAGACAGGCTGATGTGTTAGCTAATTTGGCTACTGTCTTAGCATTATCCCAGGAAGAGACAGCCAATGTTGCTATTTCCCAGAGGTGGGTGGTACCTCTCATGGTTGAAGAAGAAAAAGAAGAGCAAGCCAACATCATTTCTGTATGCCTTGTAGAAAAAGAAGATTGGTGACAAGCGATCATTGAGTACCTTCAACATGGAAGACTCCCGGATGATATATGCCACAAGACTGAAGTACTGTGAAGGGCTGCTCGATTCATTTATTATAAGGACACTCTCTTCCGCCGTTTGTTTGATGGTTTTTTTCTCCGTTGCTTAGGAAAGGAAGAGGCTAAACAAGCCTTAGAGGAGGCTCATTCTGGAATATGCGGCGCACACCAATCGGGTCCTAAGTTACACTACAGGATCAAACGAATGGGTTACTATTGGGCTACGATGGTGCAAGATTCCATGGAGTATGCTAAAAAGTGTGAAGCTTGCTAGTATCATGCAAACTTCATCCACCAGCCACCAGAACCTCTACACCTGACTGTAGCTTCTTGGCCTTTTGATGCATAGGGGCTTGATGCAATAGGGCCATTACCAAAGTCATCCGGTGGCCATTTGTACATCTTGGCTGCAACTGATTACTTCTCAAAATGGACAGAAGCTGTGCCTCTTAGGGAAGTGAAGAAAGAAACGGTCATCAATTTCATTCGAACTCACTTAATCTATCGGTATGGTGTCCCTCGGTATATCATAACTGATAATGGAAAACCAATTTACAATAGGCTAACGACGGAACTATGTGAGAAGTTTGGATTTAAACAATACAACTCCTCTATGTACAATGCCTTGGCAAATGGATTAGTTGAAGCCTTTAACAAAACACTTGGCAGTTTATTGAAGAATGTGATATCCAAAACAAAGTGAAATTGGAATGAAAGAATTAGAGAAGCATTATGGGCATATCGAACAACATTTTGAATGCCTACTTAAGCGACGCCCTATTCACTTGGAATGTCTTGATGAAATCCAAAGCGCCGACTGAATCTGTGATTATTATATGCTTCTACAATGTGTTGGTCTTCACATCGAAGTGACAAGCACCCCAAGCGAAGGCTTATAAAGTAGTCAAATTTTTGAATGGATAAATGATCATTGTCGATGAATGTTTGGTCGTAGCTTTTCTTGAAAGCAGCCCTGTGTCAAAGGAAGTCGATAGCGGTTTGTATATGCTTTTGTGCGGAGAATTCGCTGAATGGAGAGCCGTAGCCTACACCGGAGTATTTAGTCATCAAAGGATCAGCTAGTTTGTCATGGGTGATACGATTGCTTCCAAAAAAATAACCTACCTAGGCATAAACATAATGCATGCCAATACTGGGGGAGCAAAGCCAAATGAACGCCGTTGGCCATGGAACTAGCAATCTTGAAAGTGCCGAGACGGATACTATTCAGATCCTTGCTAGGAAAGACAAATATGCACAGCCAACAGGAGAGAAGTGCCAATAAATAAGCCTCCTCCTTTAAGTCATCCTTAATTTGAAGATCTACAAAGACCCCGTGTTCTTTATCAGACCATGGTCCATGCTTGTTTATCTCGCCAAGGCGATTCGGACTACACTTGGGAATGGTTGTTCGTCTCGTTGATTTTCTAGGAGCTAAGTACCTGCCATTTCCTCTATACCAAAAGGTAATCTAGTCACGAATACTCACTTTCCCTTGTCTCTTCAGTCGGTTTTGAAGGTGATGATACACAATGAAAAGTAAGTGACAGCTGTACGATAGATAAGGTCATCCTTGGTCGTTGGTTCCATCTAGTTCTTGCACATTGGGTACCACTTCGTCATAAAATGCACCTGTGCAAGGAAGTCCACCAAGAATGGAAAGATCCCATGGTGTGATAGAAATTTCCCCAACTGAGGTATGGACGATATTGGTCGACGGACTCCAAAACTCACAAAATGCTTTCATGAGATTCTCATCATAATCATATGTGAACAAGGGGGCAAAGACAACACTGTAGAGGTGGGTCGCATCAAGGAGGTGTTTGCACAGACCGAGCACATCTTCTAGCCAATCCCAATAAAGGGGGAAGTAGGAAAACCCTCCATTCGCACTAAAGGAAGAATCCTAATTGGCATGCTTTGCAATTATCTCTCATCCTAAAGTGTTGTACGGCTTTGATTTAGCAAAATTTTTGTGATGCAAAGCAAGAAGGATAATTGTCTCCAAGTTAGAGCTGCCATCAGAAGGAACAACCTGTGACCATTTCGGCAAATTGAGAGGATAAGAATTATGGCCCTATCTTTCTAAAAATCTTCTGATTATGGGCGGACGAACAATCAAAGTTGTGGCCTTTGCATCCTTGTCATCTTTCTCCTTACAAATGAACAAGGCTGGTTCTTGACCAATCTTCGAATCCTTGAAAAGGAGCATCATAATAGCTATATATATATATATATATATAAAAGGATTAGTACAGAAAAAAAAAAGTTAAATTAAAAAGTGAAAAAAAAATAATAAAAAGAGAAAAGGCATAAAGTCTTTGCACTTAGAAGAGTGTGCTACTCATTGGAAATTATGTTTGTACAATCTGAGGCATGATCCAGGCGACTTTATACAGAAAACTTCTGAGATAACAGACAAAAGGAAAAAGGAAAGTAGGCAAGCCATTAAATGCTACCACAAAACAGATATTATTTGAAGTCAGATTTTGCGACTCAAATGCACTCAAAGTCAAAAAAAAAAAAAAAAAATACTGCACTAAGTGCCCATAAATGGATCATGCAGTCAGAAAGAAAATACTACACTAGACCTTAGAAAAAGCGCTTATAGGCCTGCAAAAGTACACATGTGATCTAAAAAACTACTGCATTAGACCTGGGATGAAGTTCTAGCCTGCATATTGTTGAAAGCAACTATGCTGCCAACCGTGAAAGCAAAGACACCTATTGATTAACCAATCTGCCTGAGATGTCAAACACGATTAGAACCACAAAGTAGACTAAAATGGCAATAAGTCCAACAATGCTTGCCGTCTGCTCTTTTGGATTTCTAAAACTTCTGACAAGATTTCACAAAAATCAACTCACAGAAATCATCTAGGGACTTCGAACAACAAAACCTAGAAAAGACATCCACAATAGAGCCATGACACGCCACCACGCGCCGCCAGCAATTCCCAACAACCCGTGGGTTTCTTATTTAAATCTGTATAAATCTAAGAAATTTTTTACAAAACCGATTCCACCACTAGATCCATCGGCTTTCGATCTACAAAACCCAGAAAGATCATCAACAACGGAGCCATCATGCGCCGCCACAAATTCTTAATGACCCGCGGCCTAGTTCTTCAAATTTGTGCAAACTTGCTCATAATTTTAGAAAACTAACGATACTAGAGTCTTCTTTAACCTTCGATCTACAAAACCTGAAAATTTCAGGCCTAAACGATCAGCCATGCGCCACTAGAAGAACTAGCATCCACAACTTCACTTAAATGCACTACCACACGCCGCTAGATGAAACTACGCGCTTACACGTGCCGGGATTACTCCCACGTGTCTCCATGATTCCTCACGCGCTTACACGCGCCCCTATGATGTCATTGATGATGTCATCTCCCACTACCCCGGTTTGAGCCGCTCATCCTGACTCGGTCTGAATCGCCTAAAAAAAAAAAGGAAGAAAAAGCTTTGACCAAGTTGAACTTTGACTATGACCAAAAAGTCAAAATTTTCAAAAGGGGTTTGTCCCACTCAGTATTTTTCATACATCCCGATTTTGGAATCCGTTTCTTTGTTCGAGACTCAAAAATTGCAAAACAGTGCAATTTCCAAAAAGTTGTCTTTTGCACAAATCCAAACCAAAAGTCAAAATTTTTCGCATAGATTTCGATTTTGGGGTCAATTTCTTCATTTGAGAATCCAAAATTGCTCAAATAGTTAGATTCTACAGCTGTTGGCTTTGATGTGAACTATGGCCAAGAATCATGATGTCCGAGCAAAGCTTGTCCTATTTAGATTTTCGCAAAGATTCTGATTTTGAAATCCGCTTATTTGTTTTGGACTTGGAAACCACCAATCTGACCCACTTCTCCGAAGTACTAGCAATGTCCAAAATTTAAGCTCCCAAAATCAAAATTAGAGATTCATCCATTTGGTCTGGATTCCCACAAGATTAGTCTCTAGACTTCATCAAGGCTTCCCTTTCAAAGAACAAATGAACTCTCACAAGTGTGTCTTGAACTTTAAATTACATTAGGTCACTACTTCAGCCTACCATTCCCGTTCGGTGCCTACCAGTCTCCCACCTACCATTCTCCTTTCGGTGACAAACGTTCCTGTCCACCATTCTCACCAAAAATTCTCATCTGCCATTCTCAACTACCCATCAACCATACTTCATCTCTCCGCTATAAATAGAAGGGTAGGATTCATTGAAAACTCATCAAGAAAAACACACTAAATCATTAAATGAAGATTCGCTTCTTTCAAATTTTCAAACCCTCATTCTTATAGCCATTTCTCGCTATAGCCTCATCATTCTCAACATCTAGCAACCAATATTGCTTCATAATCAGTTTTAAATCAACCCTCTCATGGTTCAGTAGAAACCCACCTCACAACATCATTGTAGTTTTGAGATCCAAACAAATCTTGTTTCTCCACTTAACGACCACATTTGTCCATAAAATTACTCGTAACAAGGCCGGTATCATTGATCCATGCTTCCTTGGACTTGGTTGACCAGGACATCTAAGTGCAGCAGAGACACCTGTTCCTAAGCGCAGGGCTCCTGTAGTCTCCCTCCAATTGCTTGGTCTTCCAGTAGAAGCAACGGTTCAGAACAAACAGCAACTTGGCTGGTTTCTAAAACCAAGATCATAAGTTAACTCCATCTTTCATTTTTCTGTACTTTTCCAATGAATGGCATTAAGTGAACGTGGTAAAAGGTGTTGGGGTATCCTACAAATTTTCCCCCATCCAACACTTACTATGACCTCCAAGGTACCAACTCATCAAAGATCAACCTTTGGTGCTGGTAAATGGTCGCCAAAGCCTCATTCCATCTTCCCACCAGTGTAGGACCCAAAGGTCATCAATGCTGGTACCTTAGAACACACTTTTCTGGAATTACTCCAAGTTAAATTCCGCTTGAAGTATTTCAGAAAGTACTCTTTCGAAATTACTTTTACTTAACGTCCGTCGGCATGGTCCCATCACACATGCACATTCGATGACTTGTCACCAGACCTCATTCAACATGCAATCAGTCCCATATCCTAAAATAGCCCAGAAACATCTACACCAAAAATTCCCCGACATACAGGGCTAGCTCCATGGTGTCGTATGTTTCACCTATTCACCCTCTTTGCTTCATCCCCATCTTCTTTCCCACCACCACCAGCATACCCAAAATCCATAAGCTTCTGAAACTACCTCAACTTAACCTGAGTGATACAATGACACATGCGCACTCAACCACTTTCCCCCATGTCCTCGCCGTAATCCAAAGTAGATTCCTCTGAGATAACTTCACTAGGAGTTCTTAAAAATGCGAGGCCAGCCCCAAAGCTTTGCATGCTGTACCAACCCAACATCCTCACCTCTTCCTTATCTTTTACACCCTGTGATCGCCGCCAACGACCCAAAATACTCTTCTGAAATTACCTCCGCTTAACCTCTGTTGAAATGATTCAATCTTGTAAGTACATCCAACTTCTTGCAAATAACTTTTAGCCTCGCCAACCCACTCCAAGTACCATGGAACACTCATTTGAAATTATTTTGCCTTAACCTCTGTGGAGAAGGATCGGTCACGCAAGTACATTCAAATAGTCACAGACCCTTTTTCGGTCTCATTAAAGCCTTTCATATGGGTGGGTCTACTCTTAGAAAATTACCTTATCCTGCTAAAAGCTTCACCACCTTCAACTACTTCACTTGAAGAATCGAGTGTCAAAATTCATTCTTTTCAAGACTCATTCTCTCACCACACTCTAAACTGTGTATGTGAACGAGTCTTGAGGGGGCGTTTGTAGAGAGGGAAAATTCCCGACCTATCACAAGCTAACACATCATACTACAAAGTCCACAAAATACAACCAATTACAAAGCGCCACGTATTGTTGCTAGGTTTTGCTATCATTACTTAGAAACCAACCAAAAAATTTGCCAAATGTCATGTAGAAACCAATCACACATCAGTGCGGGTAAACGATGACATAAGCGGACCAATTAGGCTGTGACATGTGTCACCAATCAGACTTTGCCACGTGTCGCTCACCCACCTCCAAACTCCTATAAATAGAAGCCTTTTTAAGGCATTTAAGGAGATACCAAGCCATCTAGAGCATAAGCAACATCAGAGAAGATTCAGAAGCACTCAGAAGTACAAAAGCTCTGCAGGAATCAAGCTTCAAAGCCTTCTAGAACTTCAAGAAACTTCAACCTCAAAATCAAAGAACATTCAAAGCAGAATCATCCAAGCTATCAACCTAGATCTTGAAGTTTGCTGGGATCAAGCTCAAATGCCTTCAGAAACCTCAACAAACCATATATCAACGAACCTCTATGGATTCAAGCCTCTAAAGCACCGAAGAGCTTTCACCACAAACCTTTGAAGACGAAGAACGCACCAAGAACATGAAGAACACGAGGAACGTGAAGAACAAAGAATTTCTAACAAGCTCATAGCAAGAGATTCATTGTAATTCCTTTTCAAAGATCTTCAATCCATTCATCAGCCAAATTGAAGGATATTTTGCGTACAAGTCAAAATCTCATTACCACAATTTCAATCAATATGTCTTACAAGGAGATCGAATCAGAGGATCACTCTTTTTTAATTTCAGAGAATTGTACCACATATTCGTCAATACAAATTCGCATTTGTGAAACTATTTTACTTGTTTGATTTATTTTGAACTAGAAATTTAGTCGTCTACAGTATTAGAGTAGTTTGTCCAAAGTTTAAGCCATTATTTTTGCTTCACCTCCTCCTTTATATATAAAAAGTTAAAGCATTGCACATGTTAAGTCTCATTCATTAAGGAAGAGACCATTGGTAATCGACCAATTGTTATCAAAAATCTTTTTTATTAAATATAAATTAAACATTTAATTGCAATAAAATTTTACCCAAACATAATAACTTATTAGCTCGTGATATAGTCATGAGAATAACAATATTATATATATATATATAAATATATATATATATATATATATATATATATATTTTTCATTCTCTTTTGTCTCAAATCTCACCTTATTTATTTAATTTATAACCTCTCAAACCTCACATTGGCTATGATAGACAAAGAAAGCAGACATGATCTTAGCTATGACAGACAAAGAAAGCAGATATGATCTTAGACCACATTATGATTACAATCTCTTGCACTATCCTATGATGTTTACATAAGCAATGGTGTCAAGGTTTTGTTATTTTACACAGTACCTTCCCAAGCCTTGAGTTTAAGGCCTCAACCTAGGTTGAGGGGTATTGCGTTCTACCTTTAAAAGAGCAATTTAGGATGTATTAGAATAGATTTCTAATCAGTTCAAAAAAGAAAAAGAAAAAAGAAAATGAGAAAGAAGATTGATAGAGGTCTGAAACCATAAGGAGAGTTTAAGAACAATAATTAAATGATTAAATTTACTCGTTAAACTTTTTAACCACCAGTAATTTATTGATTATAATAAAAATTCACTTATTATAATAAAAAGCTAATTTTTTTTATTGTAATAAAATTTCACCAGAATATAATAATCCTAGCTCATGAATATAATAAAACTCACTTTATTTAGTATAACAATTTAACCTATTTATTTCTTCCTTCTGTCTCAACTCTCACACTGACCATATATAACAGACAAAGAAAGCTGACATGATATTAACTCATTAAAATATCTTGCATTGTTCTTATAATGTTTACAGAAGCAATGATGTCAAAGGTTTTGTTTTTTTTCCATGATCATATATAGTGTCTCTCCAAGATTTAAGAGGACAAAGATGTGTAGTGATAGTGCATGAGGGCTATCACTTTACAGCAATTGAATGAATAATGAAGTGTTGTAGTGTAGTATCCAGATCGAGCACGACATATTATTATTTGAAGCTTATTAATCTCATCGAAAGAGACATGAATATGACAATGTGTGACTGACCGGGTACCCACCCTTTAAACAAAAGTATTATTTCATTCGACTCCCAAAATTTTTTTAAAACTTTCTTATTTGTTTTTATTAGTATTATATCTTATTGGAGGGTATAAACTAATATTTTTACACCAAAACCTAATAGAATTCAAAATATTTTGAAAATTTAACAAATAAAAAAAAAATAATTGGAAGGTGAAAAATGTTAGTGTATAGATTAGACTAGATTAACCCATTGGGCTTAGCCCAGTATATTGTACTTGTAGTTTACTCATATTACTTGTACTGCATACATACCTAGCCTTTATAAGGCTCTCTATTGTATATTATTATTCACACAGAATATACAGACTATTTAGTCTTTTTCTCTCTCACTTTATATTCTTAACATAGTATCAGAGCCAAGCTCTGACTTTCTGGCACCTGTGGTCTTCCCTGGCATCTTTCAGTTGCCCTTGCCTTCGTCCAGTACCCACTGTCAGAAGCAAGTTACCACCATCAGACCCACAACACCAAAAACTCTCGGATCTAGTCCTTCTATTCATCACCCTGCCAACCTGAGAGCACAAATTGATAGATCGCACAATTCAGAGAAAAACCCAGCCCAAATCAACTCCATCAGGCATCACACGCGCTCCCATGCACCACTAAAAGGTTCGGTCTCGCAGTAACACGCGCCCACGCACCTACATGTGCCACCACTCTTTCTCACACGCTCTCACGAGTGCCATTCACTACCATGTTGCCATGTCAGCCCTAGTGAAGTCAGCACACGTTAGCCCTGTGTCGTCAGCATCCGTTGACTGTTGAAAGTTTTACTTTGCCGCCGTCGTTGACCAAGGTCAAAATTTTTCAAAAGGGCCTATCTTGCTTAGTTTTTCGTGAGATTCCGATTTTGGATTCAGTTTCTTCGTTTGAGGTCCCTAAATCCCTCTATTTGGTCATTTTCTTCATTATGGCTAAACAAAATGAACAAGATTTCATACACCCTATCACCATTATGTTGGATGGTTCTATTAGCTATCATGCATAGTCTCAGAATGTGACTGTATTTCTTAAGGTATGTAAACTGTGGAGATATGTGACTGGTTCAATTCCTAAGCCAGTACCAAAACCTAAGTCCAAAGCTACAACTGCTGAAAATGCCGCCAAGACTGCTATTATAGCGGATGATTATGAAGAACACCTAGAGGAATGAGAGAGTATTCAGAGTAAGATCTTGTCTTGGTTTATCAATACCTTTGTTCCCTCCATTCATAATCTTTTTCCTTGTCTTGAGACTGCTGAGGCTGCTTGGAAATTTCTGGCCGATTGTTATAATTGCATTAATGATTCAAGCCTAGAGTTCCACATTGAATCAAAGTTTTATCAAATGTGCCAAGAGATAGGTCAGTCTATTTCTAATTTTTATTCTTAGACTTCTATTATGTGGGAAAAACTCTTTGCTACAGATCCTCCACTAGTGTGTTCTAAGGACATTGAGCGCTTTGTCAAATATCGGGATTGCCGTAAATTTATGCACTTCATGATAGGTTTACGTGAGGATTTTGAGCCTACTAGGGCTTCTCTATTTAGTCGGTCTCTTACTCCTTCTCTTGATGCTGCAGTCAAGGAGCTTATTTTTGAGGAGAACCGTCAGCCTACTCTTCACATGTCATCATCTGATCATGTATTGGCTACACCATCTCCACAGCCTCCCATTGTTGCATTCACTGCTCCTCCACGAATAAACTCTAGGCATCCCACCTCTCAGTCTTCCAAAGGTACTTGTTGCGAGTTTTGCCGTGCCAAAGGCCATGACATCTCAGTTTGTCGCAAACTACAAAAATTTATGCAAGAGCAGAATAAAGCTTCTCTTCCTTGGGCAGCTATTGTATGTCCTTCAGATTCATCAGTTCCTACAGGTCCATCTTTGGCTTCCTCACTTACTACGGCTGATATTGAGGTAGTAATTCAACAGGTTTTATCCCGAACTTCCACTGCCTTTTCTGTCACCTCTGGTAAACAATCTTGGTTTTTCGATACTGCATGTTGTAATCATATGACTCCTGATAAATCCCAATTTTCTCATAAGGCACCCTTAGAACACCCTATCACCATTTACACTGCTGATGGAACTCCTATGCCTATTAGTCATAAAGGAACAATCTTTTCTCTTTGTTTATCCCTTAGTGACACTTTTCATATTCCAAAGTTATCCCTCAATTTGCTTTCTGTTGGTTAACTTTGTGAATTAGGCATAGATCTTCTATTTGCTTATCATGATGTGGATGTGTAGGATCCCCGGATGGATCAAGTGCTTAGGACAAGCCATAAGGTTGGTTGCATATTTGAGGTTCATGACTTGAAGATTCCTTCAAAAGTTGTTTCTGCAACTACTATCATTGCCACCCCCTCACCTAATCTATGGCATGCTAGTCTTGGTCATCCATCCCTATCTCGTCTTCAGTTGTTAGCTTCTCAACATCATTTAGGTTCAGTTTGGTTTCAAAAATTTGATTGTACTTCTTGATCTTTTCCTCCCTTTCTATCCTAAACATGTGGAGGATTCTTCGACATCGACTGCATCTCCGGTTCTATCCCTAGCATATGACCAGCCTATCTTGGATCTTGTGGCACCACCCTCTCTTGAGTTTCCTGTTGGTCCTAAACTTCATCGTTCCACTCGAGTAAGCATTCCTCCCCCTTATCTCACTGATTATCACTGCTCTTTTGCTCGTGCTAACCTTTATGAACCTCACACGTATCATGAGGCCCATACTGACCCTCTTTGGCAGCAAGCTATGAACGAAGAACTAGATGCCCTTGATAAAAATCATACTTGGGATATGGTTGATTTGCCTCCTGGTTAGTCTATAGTAGGTTGTAGGTGGGTTTACAAGATCAAGACCAAGGCTGATGGATTTGTTGAAAGATACAAGGCTCATCTAGTTGCCAAGGGCTTTACTCAAGAGTATAGCATTGACTATGAGAAAACATTTGCTCCTGTTACTCACCTTACATTTGTTAGATATCTCATTGTTATGACTGCTATTCGCTGTTGGCCTCTTTATCAAATGGATGTGAAGGATGTTTTCCTTAATGGAGACCTTCAAGAAGAACTGTACATGCAACCATCCTTTGGCTATCCACACTCAGGCAGTCAAGTTTGTCGCCTTCATCGTGCTCTTTATGGCCTCAAGCAGGCTCCTTAAGCTCTGTTTGAAAAGCTTAGCTCAGTTGTTGCTCAGCAGGGTTTCACTTCGAGTCCTTATGACATTGCCCTCTTTGTCCTAAGATCCTCTGCTGGTATCACTCTTATTATTCTTTATGTTGATGATATGATTATTACTAGAGATGATTCTGTGGGTATCCGCTCTCTTTAGCACTTCCTTAGTCGGCATTTTGAGATGAAAGATCTAGGCACTCTTACCTATTTTCTTGGGCTTGAGGTTACCTCATCCTCTGATAGATACTATTTTTCCCAAGCTAAATATGCTTCTGATCTTCTCTCCAAAGCTGGTATCATCGACAACAAGACTGTTTCCACTCCCTTGGAATACAATGCAAAGCTCACATTCTTGGATGGTGAACCTATATTCGACGCTACTTGCTATCGTCAGTTGGTTGGTAGTCTAATTTATCTTACTGTTACTCGTTTGGATATTTCACATGCCGCGAGTATGGTTAGTAAGTTCATGGATGCCCCTTGTTCTGTCCACTATGCTATCGTTCTTTAGATTCTCCGATATGTTACGGGCACACTTTATCATGGTCTCCATTACTCCTCTCGGTTTTCTCTCGAGCTTTATGCTTATTCCATAAGGACTAGGAAGGTGATCCAAATGATCAATACTTTATCACAGGTTTCTGTTTCCCGTTAGGTACTTCTCTTGTCTCATGGCGTAGCTATAAGTAGGATGTGGTTTCCCGTTCTAGTACTGAGGCTGAGCATCGTGCCCTTGCCGACACCACCTGTGAGCTTGTCTAGCTTTGCTGGCTCTTGGCTAACATGGATGCTCCAAAGCCCATTGCCACTCCTCTTTATTGTGACAATTGTAGTACTATCTACATTGCTCATAATGATGTATTTCATGAATGCACCAAGCACATTGAGATTAACTACCACATCACTCGCCAGCATCTTAAGAAAGGCAATCTCAAGTTGATCTTCATCTCCTCTGCTAACCAGCCTGCTGATATCTTCACCAAGACTCACCCGCCTGGTGGTCTTTGAGATCTTATATCCAAACTCCAATTGACTTCCTCCTTGCCACCTCGAGTTTGAGGGAGGATGTTAATGTAGAGCTTAGACTAGATTAGTCCATTGGGGTTAGCCCAATATATTGTACTTGTAATTTACTCATATTACTTATACTGCACACATACCTAACCTATATAAGGCTCTCTATTGTACATTATTACTCACATAGAATATACAGACTATTCAGTTTTTCTCTCTCTCACTTTATATTCTTACCAAAAACTAATAATTTTACACCAAATCTTAATAGAATCCAAAATCTTTTGAAAATTTAACAAATAAATTGAAATATTAATTAATTTATAAAAGAAATTGAAATCTTACCCATAAATTATACTTTATGGTAAACTAGCTTGTAACTCCAAGCATATGCATGGATACACTTAAAAATATAAAATAAGATGCATAATATAATTCCTATATATATAATTTAAATATTATTGATAGTCATTTTTATATTTTGTTAACTCTTAAAAAAATTTTGTATGGATATTATTAGGTATAAAATTTAAATTGTCCATTTTAAAAAAAAAAAAATATTGTGAGACACCTTTTTTTTTATGATTCATTTATTCTAGACTCTTTAGTTTTTGTATTTAATAACTCACTTGAATGAATATTATAATATGATCTCATATTTGATTCTAAAATTAAGAAATAAAACTCTTTAAGAATAAATAATTTAGGACACATTTCGCAAAATTGGAACTCTAATTTGAAATTTGAAATTGAGTTTTTCTCAGTTTCACCTATTCTTATATATATAGATATGGTATTTTCACCTATATCCAAATACAACTTTAATATCTTATTTCACAACATATTTTATAATTTTTTTTTAAGAATCTATAAAGTGTAAATCATTAACTTGTTATTAATTTTACTTAGATCTATCACAGTATCACTAACACTAATACAATACTTTATTGTCTATACCATTCATTTATATATATATATATATATATATATATATATAACTGAATCCTTGACTTTTGGTTGACCTCTCCACAGTTTTATACATCAACATTATTAATAATTAATTGTAATATAAAAATAAAAACACACCTGGTAAGGAAGGTCAGGGTTTGAACTAAGCACCAGAAAGAAACCAATTAGAAATAGAACACTTAGGTGAGCTTTGATTTATCTATGTGGTTGAGTACAATGGGGTTTATGTTTACTCATAGTGTTTGTATACTTATATACATGATGGTATATACAATACGGGATGAGTATAAGATAAGCAAAAGCTGTAACATGGAAGCGCTTGAGAAATAACTACATACTCTCAGATCATGCTCACTAACATCTTTGGTAGGGCAAAATGCACAACAATGATTCATTCAAATCCCTTGCTCTTGTAGGCTTGAGTCCAACGGTCAGAGTGTCACTATAGTATCAGTAGGTGGAAGACACTAACTTAGGTCGACCCTCTACCAATTTTTTTTTTTTCATAGAAAAGAGGAAGCAAAATCTGTAACGCAATGCAACAAGATTCGAGAACTGATTGAAAAATGAAAGAATAAAAGGAGATTAAATAAAAAGACAGGAAGAAAGTACCATTGTAGCTAGGTGAACCTAAGTGATATGCTATAAAGTTGAACAAGAGCTAGGTTAACTTTTTGTACGTAAGGTATGGATATAAATAACAATCTGAGATTGCCAACTGGGGCAATTTGTTGACTACCCAGCGATTCAGTCTCTTATGAAGAAAGATTCTTATCTTTTTAGATCAGTTTGATTCATTATTGGTATGACTAAGAAAAAAAAAAATGTAACACAGTGAGCGGAGCGTGGATCCAACTTGAAGGGGGAGGGAGGAGGGAAAAAATTTCATTTAATATCACATTTACGCATGTGCAAGTACATATATATATATATATATATATATATATATTGTATTTGAGATCAATTTGCAAAATAACAATTCATTCATGTGTATATTAAGCAATATTTGAATGTAAGAAAATTCAAAATAAAATAACATATTTATTCTATTATTTATCTATTAGGGTTTTTTTTTTTAATGTAAAAAATCATTTTGAAATTGTAATTATAAAAATGTTATATAGGAGGGTTTTGGTTTAAAAAATCATCCTATTTATTAACCATTAATTTATATAATTTTTAAATGCATTTATTGTATTATATAAAATAATAGAAGAAATATTAATAGATTTTTTGGGTGGGGCTGGGGGAAAGTGCCCCCCTCGACCCCCTGACTCCACCACCATGGGTGAAAAAGATGAAAAATGTTAAAAAGCTACCCAAAGAATTGGAGCCCACATCCTTCTCATTTCTCACGTTTTCGATCAAGAAATTGATAGGCATGCGAAGTGAGAACCTTTATAAAGTAATAATAATAATAATAATAATGATAATAATTGTAAGGAGATGTTTTGGGTTACTCACCCAAGGGATGGATAGATTTAGACCCAAAAAGCCCAATACAATGAATTTCTAGAGATTGGGTTGAAAAACTGGGCTCTAGTAAGTTAGACAACAAGTATAATGGATCTAGATGATAAGAAAGTAAAGTTATACTGATTTTATCCAAGGAAAATCATTCTCGGCACAGTCCAAGGAGATTAATTCTAGTATATCTTTCTTTGAATTTGATTTTAAGTTTAGTTCTTGTTAGTATAGTGTTTTTCTCTCAAATCCCCGATCCTTTTCCTTTAGGGTCTTCTATCTGTTTTATACTATCTTTCTTCCTTTATCTCTACCCTCCATGTGTAGAGTAGATTACTGGTTTTGATTATTGTCCTATTAGCACCTTCCTGAAGTCTCTGGTAGTAGCTGTAAGGCTGAAAATTACTGCTCAGGTATCACTTCCTCAATAATGCAGTCAGAGAGTTAGCTACACAGCATTCAATGCGGCAGTAGCAGCTTTCTCTTAGATATTTTAGGACTTCCCACTGTCCTGCGCTTCTGTGATGCTTATCCTTATCAATAGAATCTCCCAGAACTTTGCCCTGAATGGTAGATCACACCTTCGGACCTCGGCTTTGCTCAGCCGAGGAGGCATTCATCCTTGGACCACTCTATTGGACTCTTATAACCAAGACTCTCCTCCTCACTCACTAACAAGGACCCCCATGATAGTGTTTACACGTCCTCGGATTACTTCATGTTCTCGGATTGGGCCTTCGGCCCAATATATACGTATAGATATATATCGCTGGGCCTATCAAGCCTATAATAAAATAATAATAATAATAATAATAATAATAATAATAATAATAATAATAACTCATTGTTATTTTTAAAATGATTAATATAATGATTTCCTTATAATAATAAAAGATTGACGTTACATATTGTCGTTAGTATTCAATAAAAATAATGGTAGTAATGAGTTTATGTGTTGTGTTAGTTATAATTTATTACCTTAGCTAACATTAGAAAAAAAAAAAGCATTAAAGAATATGATTTTATCTCAAATTTATATCTATATTTTATATTGTATATGAAAATTTATAATAATGATAATATTAATTGACATTTATTATATTTATGTTTTTTATATAAAATATTAAACATGAAATTTGTGAATTATGGTAGTTATTAACGGTTATGTATTAATTTTTTTTTTCCAATGAAACAATTAAATAGTGGATAATTATGGTAATTATTAGTCACAAAATGCTAAGTGATAAATTATTAAGGGTAGGTGAAAAAAAAAGAAAAAAGAAATATTAGCTGTGAGCTTAAATGAGAAACCCCACTAACATAAAATTTAGCTTGCATATTAAGAGCAACAAAAGCACATAGTCCAATTGTCATATTTCTAAAATATTATTTTTTCAAAAGTTATGGAATGATGTAACACTCCAATTTTATATATAAATATCATGGCACTATCTCTTTGATCATGAATCCTTGCTCCTCCATATGAGAGAGAACATTGCAAGAAAATGGAGAGGGAAACTCATATTCTAGTGATTCCTTACCCTTTACAAGGTCACATAAATCCTATGCTCCAATTCTCCAAGCGCTTAGCCACAAAGGGTGCTAGAGTGACTTTAGTCGCTACCAGCACCATTAGAAACTCCATGCAAGCCTTGCAAGGTGCTAGCTCTGTCAACATTGAGATAATCTCTGATGGCTCTGAGGAAGACGAGAACTTAGAAAACTTAATAGCAACTCTGGATCGTTTCAAAGTGATAGTTTCACAAAGCTTATCAGAGTCTATTGAGAAACTAAACAGCTCCAAATACCCACCAAAGTTTATTGTGTATGACTGTGTTCTGCCATGGGCTCTAGACGTGGCTAAAAAATATGGCCTTGATGGAGCTCCATTTTTCACACGGTCTTGTGCAGTCAATGTCATCTATTATCACTTGAAGCAAGGAACAATAAGGTTGCCCATAGAAGGGCCAACAGTATCACTACCCTCGTTGCCAAAACTAACAATCAATGATATATCTTCATTCCTTTCTAATCCAAGCTCGTACCCAGCTCTACTAAACCTTGTAATGGATCAATTTTCCAACTTCCTAGAAGCGAAGTGGCTCTTTTTCAGCTCTTTCATGAACTTGGAAGTCGAGGTAAGTTCACAATCTCTACGTATATTTACCATGCTCTTAACTTTTGACTCATGATAGTGCTATTACATAATTTTTCTATTTTTATAAGGATGTTTTACCAATTGATATTGTAAGTTCGTTTAGACCCCTTAAACTCAACAAATTAACCTAGAGAATTAGCCAAGTGATTAACTTAGGTAATTTAAACAAATCTAGGTTAACACAAATATATCAAAAACAATAAAGCAGCGGAAAATAAAGAACACAAAGATCTGATGACCCAGGAAAACCAAACCGGTAAAAAACCTGGGGAGGATTTAACCTAGCTATCCTCAAGGTAAACCGAATTCACTATGAAAGAATCGAAGTTTACATAATAAGACTTAGACCACTAACATCCTATTGCTACCTGCCTGTAGGAAACTTACTACCACGACCACGTGATAGCTCCGAGATCCACGGACTCCTTCTTTCTTTGAATTCTTCAGCAATCCACAAGCGCACCTGCTTGTATATCTTGAAACTCTTTTGATTCTGCAACTGTATGATTTACCAACCTCTTGACATGAATCTTGAGTTTGGAAACCCTAAGTGTATGTGAAGGTAAACACCTCTAGATCTAACAAATAGATTCACAAACACAGCATTCAGAACTCTAAAAACGTGGCTAGGGTTTACCCTTATATACTTAGGGCAAAACATAAAACCCTATACATTAGATGGGCTAGGGCTGAGTTGGAATTTTCTGCAGAAAAAACGTTTTGCATGATTTTCGATCGGTCGAGTCTAATTCTCGATCGATCGAGTCAGGCAGAAAGTGAACAGTGAATTCTGCAGTCAACTCAATTCCAACTTTACATAAAAAACCATACTTTGAGGAAGTCTAGCACACAACTTAAAGAATGTTTTGATCATGGTTTGCCAACATTACAAATTGAAGTTCTAATACATTAGTTCCTAATTCTTAGAACCTAACAGATATGACATCAGTTAAAAAAAAAAAAAACAAAAACAAAAAACAAGAACGTATGATATTTATTTATATTATATAGTTGAGATTACATCAATTTCATGAGTAATTTTTAGGTACTCTAGGAGTGTGGAGAATAATGCTTTCTCATTTCACATTTACGGTGGGATCTTTTTATCAAATTCATGATAGGGTCCACCATGAATATGAAGGGAGGAAGCACCATTTCTCCATGCTTCTAGAATATCTAATTTTTTTTATTCAATTTCATATATACTCTATGAATTTAATGAATAGACCACACTATAAATATGAGAAAATAAAAATATCATTCTTCGGACTTTGGAAATACTTAAAATTACTCCTCCTTTTTGCTTGAAACTCTCTTAGAGGTTTGAATAGCAGGTGACTGTCTCTGTTAGTCTATCCTTCTTCCAATAAAGATTGAAAAAAAAAAAAAAAAGGTACTCATTTTTCTGCCCAGTCGGTCCCTGCATCTTTATAGTTGGATGCTTTGTCCGGTTCAGAGAAGCGAATTTAATAATTGTGCAATTTGGAATAACTTGACAAAAGGCACAGATATGCTCAAACTCAACCACAGCCATAGGTGCTCAACTTTTCTTTTTCTGGTAGAGATTTTCATATCTATCCAAGGCACGTCTAATCTAAGCTACATGCCAATTTGCCAATGATTAAAACATTTTATGTGTTTGGCACCAATAATATCGGCCAATGCCACAAACAAATGAATCATTTTTGTTAGGTTCTAAGAATTAGGAACTAATGTATTAGAACTTCAATTTGTATGTTGGCAAACCATGATCAAAACAATGTTTAGTCTTGTGTTAGACTTGCTCAAAGTATGGGTCTTAATGTAAAGTTGGAATCGAGTTGTTTTGCAAAATTACTGTTAACTTTCTGCCAAACTCGATCGATCGAAAATAAGGCTCGATCGATCGAAAATCGGGCAGATCGTTTTTCTGCAGAATTTTCCAACTCAGCCCTAGTCCATTTAATGTATAGGGTTTTATGTTTTGCCCTAAGTATATAAGGGAAAACCCTAGCCACGTTTTTAGAGTTCTGAATGCTGTGTTTGTGAATCTCATTGTGAGATCTAGAGGTGTTTACCTTCACATACACTTAGGGTTTACAAACTTGAGATTCATGTCAAGAGTTGTGTAAATCAATACAGTTGCAGAATCAAAAGAGCACAAAGATATACAAGCAGGTGCGCTTGTGGATTTGCTGAAGAATTCAAGAAAGAAGGAGTCCGTGGATCTCGGAGCTATCATGGGGTCATGGTAGTAAGTTTCCTACACTTGGGTAGTAATAAGATGTTAGTGGTCTAAGTCTTATTGTGTAAACTTCGATTCTTTCATAGTGGATTCAGTTTACCTTGAGGATAGCTAGGTCAAATCCTCCCCAGGTTTTTACCGGTGTGGTTTCCTGGGTCATCATATCTTTGTGTTATTTATTTTCCGCTGCTTTGTTGTTTTTGCTTATTTGTGTTAACCTAGATTTAATTAAATTACCTAAGTTAATCACTTGGCTAATTCACTAAGTTAATCTGTTGGGCTTAAGGGGTCTAAACGAACTTACAAGTGGTATCAGAGTGGGTAGCTTTTGTTTTGATCCTTTGATCTTTTAACTGATCCTTGACCCCTGTTGTCATGGAACACGGATACTCTCTTGTTGTTCCACCTCACTTTGATGGAAACAACTATGCTTATTGGAAAGTAAGGATGAAAGCATTCCTGAAATCCATTGATGAGAGAGTTTGGAATTCCGTTGAGTACGGATGGGTGAAGCCCACTACTCCTGTAAGTGAGTGGCAAACTTCTCAAAAGGAGGTAGCCGCTTTTAATAGCAAAGCTATGAATGCTATTTTTAATACTGTTTCCATGGAGGAATTTAAGAGAATCTCTAATGTTGAGGTTGCTCATACTGCTTGGAATATCCTCCAGACTGTGCATGAAGGCACAAAGGCAGTTAAGATAAATAAATTGCAGCAATTAACTACTAGATTTGAAAGCATTAGAATGAATGATGATGAATCTTTTGATGAATTCTATGCTAAATTGAATGATATTGTTAATTCTGCTTATAATTTGGGTGAAATCTATGATCAACCTAAAATTGTTAGGAAGATTCTTAGATCTTTGACTGAAGATTTTAGACCCAAAGTGACTGCCATCACTGAGAGCAAGGATGTGGACTCCATCCCTGTTGAAGAACTTGTAGGATCTCTTCAGTCCTATGAGTTAGACCTCCCTAAGACTAACAAATCCAAATCAATGGCTCTTAAGTCTGTTGATGATGTTGAGGATGGTGGATTTGATGATGATCTCTCTGCTACAGAGATTGCCTATCTTGCCAAGAACTTTAGAAACTTTCTTAGGAACAATAACAGAAGGGCAAGAGGCAAGAACACTGTTGAACCTAGGAATTTTAGAAAGAATGATCCCACTAAGGTCAATAACACTGAAAAACCTAAGGAGAAAGTAGGTCAATCTTCTAATAATTCTTTGGGACAACATTGTTATGGTTGTCAAGGGTATGGTCATTTAAAATATGAATGTCCTACATACTTGAGGTCTAAGGGTAAAGCTATGGCTGTAACCCTTAGTGATGAGGATGGAAACTTCATTGCTTTCACTGCTACTACGGTAGTTAATGAAAGCATGTCTGTTGAAGAGAACCCTTCTGATGGGGAACTCTCTGAGGATGCAGATTTACAGGAAGCCTACAATAAACTTTGCAAAGTTGCTACAAAGGATGCCATGAATGTTGAGTTAGGCTTGAAGAAAATTGCATCTCTTGAACTTGAAAAGAAAAATTTACTTGTGAAATTGTTTGATGCAAATGAGCTTTTGAATAATATGAAAACTGAGAACATGCTTTTACTTGATAAAGCTAAATGTTTGGAACTTGATTTATCTATTGCTAGAGAACAAACTAATAGGTCTGCAAGCTCCAAACTTGATCACATGCTGAGCATTCAAAAGTCTCCTTCTGATAAAACTGGTTTAGGTTTTGAGGAAAGTATTTCTGTGCCTGAATCTTCTTCCACTAAATTTGTTCCCTCTTCTGAACCTCCTAAGAGTGAGATTGTCAAACCCTTGGTGAGTGAACCTGTCAAACCTATAAATGTTACTCCACCTAGGAAGATTAGGGTTGATCTTCAAGCTTCTCATTCTAGAGCTTCTACTTCTACTAAGGGCAAGTTGCATGATAAGCCTGTATGGGTTTGTCATTTTTGTGGAAAACCTGGACACATTCGTCCAAATTGTTTTAAATTGCAAGCTGCGAAGCGAGCAAATAAAACTAAAGTACCTGTGCCCCAAGCACATGATCCTATGGTATTTATTGGTGAATTGGTAAAGGCGTTAAACCTTTATTCCAATCCTGGAGTTGCTCAGAATTTTAATGTGAATCATAACTCCAATGCAAGAGTTGCATCTAAAAAGTTTTGATGCAAAAGGTTCAATCTAATTGAGTCTGTCTGACATGGTCCTTGTGCTTCATTGCTCTATCTTTGGTGACCTCTGTTTCTAGGATTTGCATTGTATTACATTCATGCATTTCATTCTAGGATGTTTGTTTCTTTGATATAAAAAAAAATAAAAAAAAAATAAATTTTTGCAAATTGTGTTTTTGCTATTTTTTCTTAAATTTGAAGACAAGGTTGGTCAATCAAATTTTACATATCATATGTATGTACCTTGTTTAGCTTTGATGCACTTATTACTATTGCACTTTACTAGCTAAAGTCTTGTTGTGCATGTTGTGTGGGAAGATGCTATATTTGTTGATCACATGATCTTGATCTTGAAGTCTTATATCTTTGATTGTTGGATTTGAACTTATTGAGAAAGGCATAAATAACCATCTCACCACTGTTTATTAGCTAATCATGAACACCTTAGTGTATATCGTAAGATTTTGTGCTCGAGAAAGTGTAGCACATGCACAAAAAGTACATAAGGTGTAGTCTCTATTAAAATTGGTGTGTACATTATTGGGCCATAATAATCTCACAAATTCAAATAAAATTGGTGTGTACATTATCCCGGCTTTTATTAAGTTTCTAATCAATTAAATTGAATAATGAGGCAAATCAAGAAACTTACATGATTGCAAGCTTTTATTCTAGGAGATGTAGGAGTTATAGGATGTTACTCTTTAAGTAATAGTCTCTTTTAAATTCATGTGATGGATTTTGTAGAAATTGTGATTGATCAATATGTGCATATCACCTCACATGTTTCTCAAGCTTATGCCAGTTGCACACACTACACAAGTTATTCTTTGCTAAACTGTGTACATGTTATTGTGTGTGTTTTTGGCCTGACCAACCGAGTTTGAGAATTTCTGGAAATTGATGCAGAACATGTTTTCTTGTTTGTTTTTTTTGGGGGTATTGAAAGAAAATTTTGCTTTGAGGAATCTGGGTTAAAATTCATGTGTTTTTGGAAAACATCTCATCTCATACTCATGCATTTTTCTCATAAAATCTGACGCTTTGAGAAGTAACTGTCCTGACATTGGTGTGTTTTTCAAAAAAAATTATTTTTTCCAGAATTTCAATCGATCGAAACTGATTTTCGACCGATCGAAAATGTTTTAAAATCAATGAAAAAGTTTCTGGTTGACTCGATCGATCCAAGCTGAATTTGGATCAATCGAAGTTTGTTTTCGACCGATTGAATGTAATTGTCGATCGATCGAAAATCGTGCTGAATTTTTTTAAAAAGGAGTTTTCCATGTGATCTCTTTACCTTTTCAAAAACTTTTTCAAACTTTTTGTCTCCCTACCAACCGGTCAAGCTATTTTTGGGTGAATTTGTCGTTTTCTTTCGATCTTTTTGCTAAATCTCTCTCTCCCAAGGCCGGTAAGTCCTTTTTGCCCCTCCTTTTGAATTTATTTTCATGTTTCATGCATTATTTTCATGCATTTTTGGGTATTTTCGGCATTTAGGATTTTTGACTTTTTGGGATTGATTTTGGCTCCTTTTCTTTAAAATTTTTCATGGGCTTTTGTGGGGACAGTGTATTCAAGCACTCCATATGGTTTAATTTGATTATTTTTGTGTTTTGTGGAAAATTTGAAATTCTAGGGCTTGAAATCGAGAAAATTGGGGTTTTGTTTAATTTGATTGAAATTGATGAAATTGGCTTGTTGGATTGATAAATTTGATCATTATATTGTGTCAATTAACTATTGTGTTGATCAATTTATCACTTTGTTGTGTTTTGAAAATTTAGGGTTTTCAAATTGGGTATTTTTGATAAAAATTAATTGCTCAAGCCAATTTTGTTAATTTGAATCATGATTGAACTTGTTACTGCATTAGTACATGCATCATTTGGTGTTCATACTCATGCATCATATAGATTTGCTATTTTTCTATATTTTATGCTGTGCTAACTTGCTGTCTGCCCTTGGTTTTTGGTTTTTGGTTTTTGCTTTTCTTTTTCTGTGTCTCTCGTTATTCCTTAGCACCATGCCTAGGAAAACTAGAGCCCGTAGGACTTCTGACCCTTCACCTTCTTTCGATAGTGATCGGTTTCCTAGTGCCCAGAACCAAGAGACCTATGAGACCCTTAATCTTAGGCGTCAAATTTGGGGTGAGCGTAAGGTTATCTTAGATGAGGTTGATCCTGAGGTGAGACGGAACTTTGAGCGTCGGGGTTGGTTACCTCTACTTGAGTTTGAGCGTCCTCCTCCTGCTTCTTTGATTAGAGAGTTCTATTCGAACCTCTCTATCAATGTCTACGATAACGATACCTTGGTAAAGGTGTGGTTACGTGGTGTAGAGTATCGCATTACCCCTCGGGTAGTGTCTGATGCTCTTGGTGTGCCCATTGTTGATCATCTTGTTTTTCCCTATGAGGAGTCTCCTCCTTTAGATGATGTCTTGTCATACATCACTGGGTCTTCTATCCAGTGGGGTTCTGATCCTCGGATCACTTCGGCTGAGCTTTCCGAGCTTCACTATTTCTTCTTTAGGATAGCGTGTCATTCTTTGTGGCCTATTTCTCATGTCCACACCATCCCTCTTGAGCGATGTGTGTTTTTGTATGCGCTAGTCACTGATGCTCCTATCAGTTTTCCTCATTTGTTCCTTCGTTCTTTGAACGAGGTTCATCGGTCTAGCTCTACGGCTCATGCGCTATTCTTTCCTATTTTCATTCATAGGATTCTCCTTCATCTTGGTCTAGATGATTTTCCTATTTCTGAGCCTGTTCATATTATTGCTCCTATTGGTGCTACCTTTTTGAGGCAAAGGGCTGCTCAACTTCGAGCTAGCTCTAAACGTCTTAGGGTAGAGCCTTCCGGTGTCACTCCACCCCCTTCTTCTTCTACAGATGTTCCTGCAGCTGAGCCATCTGCTGATCCTGTTGCTGCTGCTGCTGCTGATGTTCCTCCACCGTTTGATGAGGTTTCTGACCTTCGTCGGACTTTGGATACTGTCGTGACCGTTCAGGCGGCTCATGGTCAGTTATTGGTGGACATTCTTGATGAGCTATGTGCCTTGCGAGCTGATCTGGCGAGCTCTCATCGTTCTCCTCCACCTCCTTTTGATGATGAGTGAGTGCCCTTTGGCAATTCGTCACAAAAAGGGGGAGTGCATGATGTATATCTTGGAGATTTTTGTAGAGGAGATTTTTGTTTTAGGGGGAGTTTTGAGCTTTTGTAGTTTTTGTGATACCTTGGAGCTTGTGGAGTTATTAGATTGTATCTAGGCGCTTCACTTTGTATTTACATTGTTGGCTCTTGATTAGGAGATATATGTTTTGTGATACATTGGTTACTGATATGTTTCTTGTTTCACTATACTTCATTGCTTATTGATTTATATTTATGATGTTATTCATGATATATATGTCTTTATTTTGTGTTATGTGAAATCAAGAAGTTTTTTTTATATTCCTTGTTTTTTTTCTTCCACACATGCGTTTATGTGTTTGTTAAGTGTTACAGGAATATACAGGTTATTTTCAGTCGAGCTGCTGTCTACCTTGCAACTGTTAGATAGTAGTTTAGGTTGAAATTGTCTAAGTGGCTATTTATTTTGTAATGGGCTATTTCAATGTGTAAACTTTGAGCTTTTGTTATTTCTGTGTTTTGTCACGGATTGCCAAAGGGGGAGTTTGTTAGGTTCTAAGAATTAGGAACTAATGTATTAGAACTTCAATTTGTATGTTGGCAAACCATGATCAAAACAATGTTTAGTCTTGTGTTAGACTTGCTCAAAGTATGGGTCTTAATGTAAAGTTGGAATCGAGTTGTTTTGCAGAATTACTGTTAACTTTCTGCCAGACTCGATCGATCGAAAATTAGGCTCGATCGATCGAAAATCGGGCAGATCGTTTTTCTGCAGAATTTTCCAACTCAGCCCTAGTCCATTTAATGTATAGGGTTTTATGTTTTGCCCTAAGTATATAAGGGAAAACCCTAGCCACGTTTTTAGAGTTCTGAATGCTGTATTTGTGAATTTCATTGTGAGATCTAGAGGTGTTTACCTTCACATACACTTAGGGTTTACAAACTTGAGATTCATGTCAAGAGTTGTGTAAATCAATACAGTTGAAGAATCAAAAGAGTACAAAGATATACAAGCAGGTGCGCTTGTGGATTTGCTGAAGAATTCAAGAAAGAAGGAGTCCGTGGATCTCGGAGCTATCATGGGGTCATGGTAGTAAGTTTCCTACACTTGGGTAGCAATAAGATGTTAGTGGTCTAAGTCTTATTGTGTAAACTTCGATTCTTTCATAGTGGATTCAGTTTACCTTGAGGATAGCTAGGTCAAATCCTCCTCAGGTTTTTACCGGTGTGGTTTCCTGGGTCATCATATCTTTGTGTTATTTATTTTCCGCTGCTTTGTTATTTTTGCTTATTTGTGTTAACATAGTTTTAATTAAATTACCTAAGTTAATCACTTGGCTAATTCACTAGGTTAATCTGTTGGGTTTAAGGGTTCTAAACGAACTGACAATTTTATATTCATCATCCCTAAAAATAACTATGTTGAAGATATAAAGCCTTCATATAGTGAATTATTTTATATATTAAAATATTGATTAGTCAAGACGTTTTAATAAAAAGAAAAAGTTTGTCCTTTGACATGGTCATTATAAAAAACAAAAAAACAAAAAATAATACTTGAATATCACCTCATGCATATATATGCATATTAAAATTTCTACCTAAAAACATATATATATATATATATGTGCATATTTAAAAATAAAAACATATATGAATATTTAAAATAAAAAAGACTCAAAAATTACAAATCTAACATTGATGTTTTTTAAAGTAACAAATTAAATCTCAACCATTTAATTGTGTTCGGGGCTTAAATTTAGGATGTGGGTTAAATTTGTAACTTAAAAAAGAAAAAGCAAAAATATGTTCCAACTACAAGTCAATAGCCCCCTTGAATTGTTGGGTTCATGCATCCTTCTCTTTCAAATCACTATGAACACGTTTGACAAGTTGGAACACGAGGTAGGTTAATTAAGCAATCCATTCATGTCATATGTTATATGTTTAGGAATTCGTGTGTCTTGTGTGTGATAATAATAATAATTATCTCATAAATTTATCTCCTAACAGTATAATATGTGAATTTCGCATGGGTGTGTGGTCTACATGATGTGAAAGGACCGATGTGTATGAAGAATGGATTACCTCCAACTTATATACTTTTGAGGCAATGTGAAACAAAAACTCTGATACAAACAAAATAAGTACTCTAAATTCAACCTCTCTGTACCTTAGAGAAGCCTGGTCTAATTTACAACCACTAGGAATGTTTTTTTCTTTTTTTGGTACAACTCAACTAGTCTATTCTTTTAACATCGTTTAGTACGTAATAGCAACCAGTCAAGATGGGGATGGGAAAAGCTTCCTCAAACACAAATGTCTAAACTATTTAATATCTTAGACCCATCCCAAATCATTATTAAATTTAGGAATTTGTATTAAAAAATTGAATTTGAGTTGAAAAGAAAAGTTCCAAACCTATTTGTTTACTTACCATTGATCGGCTTTAACAGGTCAAGTTGGATATGGTTTAACTCAAATTAAACTTCCAAAATATTTTAAACTAATTAAGTTAGACTAACCATTGAACCTCCAAGCACTAATCCTTAGAAAGGTACCAACTCACTCAACTGGGCAGTGAAATTAGAAATTGGGAACAAGGGACATACAGGCACAAAAAGTTATAGTTTACATTTCACATCAGTCCAACATAGACAGCAAGTCCTGAATTTCACATATTTTTATATAGCATGACACACCAATTTTCAATATACATATGACTTTATAAATGGTTATTGAAACTATACTTTCACTCATAATATTGATGGGCTTTGGTTATATACTCGGTAGGCCCTCTAGAGGCTCTCATTGCAAAACACTAATGTAACTCAATAGAATTCAGGGTAATAAGCAACTTATTGAGTATAGTAGATTTGATCTTATACCTTTTTATAAATATTAACGTATATTGTGAAATTATTAAGCTAATATGATTGCACAAGACATCTACGTTTCCTCTATTTGTTTAGTAAAATTTTAGATTTCAACCAATTTTTGGTATCTTCTTCTCTTTGTTTTAACAAGCCTTTCTTCTTTTTAATTGTTGAACAATATTTTTTATTATTATTATATTACCTATGTTTCAAAATTCCATTATTCTATATTAGGTTGTGAATTGGATGGCAAGCCAGCAATGGCCTATAAAAACAATTGGACCAACTATTCCATTGATGTACTTAGACAAGAGGTTGGAGGATGACAAAGAGTATGGCCTTCATTTATTCAAGCCTGATGTGGATGCTTGTATAAAGTGGCTAGACACAAAGGAAACTCACTCAGTCGTTTACACATCGTTTGGAAGCTTAGCATCCTTGGGAGAAGAGCAGATGCAAGAGCTAACATGGGGCCTAAAGAATAGCAATTGCTACTTCTTGTGGATTGTTAGAGAAACTGAACAAAAAAAGCTTCTTACTAATTTTCTACAAGAAACAGCGGGGAAGGGACTTGTTGTGAGTTGGTGCCCTCAATTAGAAGTATTGGCTCATAAGGCCATTGGGTGCTTCATGACTCATTGTGGATGGAACTCAACTCTTGAGGCATTGAGCTTGGGGGTGCCAATGGTTGCAATGCCACAATGGACGGATCAATTGACTAATGCAAAGTTCATTGTGGATGTGTGGAAAGTAGGGGTTAGAATTAAATTGGATGAAAGGGGCATAGCTACCAAAGAAGAAATAGAGTTGTGTATAAGGGAAGTGATAGAGGGAGAACGAGGGAAAGAGATGAGAGGGAATTCATTAAGATGGAAAGAATTGGCAAAAGAGGCAATGAATGAAGGTGGAAGTTCAGATAAAAACATAGAGGACTTTGTGGCAAAACTTGTTTGCTCGTGAACTTAATGCAAGCGGCAACTCTTCATTTGAATAATGATCAAGAAAATAATTTCACTTTAGGAGGATTTGTTTTAGTGATGGCAAGCATCACCAAGTTTGAGGAATTTTATTTTTATTGAAACATTACTTATGTCTTTTCACTATAAGGAATGCAACATTATTTTTTTAATAGGTAATAGCAAATTTAATTTTAACTAGGAGTAGACTCTTCTTGTACAGCAAGTAAAAAAAAAAAAAAAAAAAAGAAAAGAAAAAAGACTAGAGTGAGAAAATTAGTTCTAAATGAATGTAGAATAGTTTTAAATAGATTGGAAATATTACACATTCCTAGTGTTATAAAAAAAATTTAATTGTTTTTTTTTATATTATGTATAGATTCACGAATTCAGTAAAAAAAAAATGTTTAAATTCATGAATTTACATGCAAATACATTTTACAGGAAATTAACGATAAAATGATTCTTGGCACAATTTTATTTTATTATTACTATTTTAGATAATGAAGGATGTCTTATTCTTTAATCAAACTATACTAACTTTAGATAAAGAAGCAAAAAATTACATTTTAAGTAACAAATTAGACCATATAATTTCAAAAGCAATAACTTTAGTCATAAGGTTTTAAAAAGTAACAAATTAAATCAAACCATATAATATTTAAAATAACATATCAAATCCCGATTTTTTAAAATATTAAATAAAAGTTAAACATTTATATAAGTGCAACAAAATTGTATTTGACGTCAATATAGGATAAGGATTAAATTTGCAACTTTATAAAAAACTGAAAAAAGAAAAAGAAAAAAAGAAAAAGGTGTGGTCAAAGTCCAACTACAAGTCTGCAACACCCTCCTTGAATTGTTGTGTTTATGCATCCTTCTTCTTCAAATCACCGTCAATTATTTATCTTCAACGAGTGCAATCATACTAAAGATAAGAACTTCTAAATAATAGAGCCCACAGTTGTCTTTAGTTTTAAGGAACTGACGAGTGTCGAAAATCTTTATCACGTTGAATTGAATAAAATCAGTAAAAGCTCCCCTGTAATTCTAATTCATGAATTATTCACCCTCCTACTTCCATAGAGAGAAAGCATGGAAAGAAAATGGAGGGACGATATTAGATTAGAAATTGTGATATACTATGCTAAAGAAACAACATTTTTTTGACAACTTCATAAGATGTCAAGTAACGATTGGAGTAACATTATTTTTTTGTAAGCGAATTACTGATAGAACTTTTATTCTGCATTAATCAAAACAATATTTTATATGGAAAAAATAAATGAAAAATGTCACCAAATTTATTATATACAAAACTCTAAGATCTTTTTAAAGAGAAAGAAATGGCTCACATACTTTTATATAATTTTTATTCTTTAAAAAAATTAATAAAAATGTTATTTTAATAATTCAAATACAGAAGTCATGTTTGTATACCAAAAATTGATCTTTCTTTACTTTTTTTTTAATAAAAAAAATTTCCCTTTACATGCTTAAATGATGTTGTGAAAGTCTAGAAAAAGCACATACGATGCTCTTTTGATGGAGTAGAAACTAAACTATTAGCTTTTGGTAGTATATCTCAAATGCACGAGGGATTTCCCTAAATCCACAAGGAAACTAGAATTCGCTAGAGAAAGAATTTGACAAAAGTCTGTATTAATTGATAATGATCTAATTTGCCTCTAACAGCTACAAAACTTATAAATACTAAGAAAAAAAATCTCTGAAACTCTAATTCGCACTAATTACACGTTTGAGTAACAAAAATGGCAAAATCGAGTTAAATGCAGAATCATAAACTATTGACCTTAAGGGTTGTCCCAAAACAAGCGGGGCCTTATTCTGATTTTTGAGTAAAAAGTTATTAAAAAAACAAATATTACTACAAATGGCAAAATTACAGTTTTCGGGGCCTAAATGAAGAAATTTGTCATTTTCTAGGGGTACTTCGTGGCGAAGTGATGACTATTACTCAGAAGGTCGTTTCACTTTAGCCTGCCAAATTTCATGTGATTTCGACTCTGAGACCCGTGATTTCTATTAGCGCCTTTTTGTCTTGCACATTGATTTTAAGAGCACGTAAGAGTACAAGAAAGCCATGATGGTCTGCTCTACATCATTAAATATTTCCATCTATTATGCTTCTTCATTTACTTCAATTCCCTACTTCTAGTGGTTTCAATTTCAGTAATTGTCCGCTATCTTTAGGGTATAAAAAAGTGTATAACATAATATTTTGAAAATTGTTCAAATTATTACAAAGTAAGAGATATTAAAAATGCTACAATTTTTTACTAATACATTTTTTGGTTTTTTTGATAACAACTGACATATTGTGATTGATGCATAATAACTAATGAAAGTAATGTTGCTTTAATTACAACATATCAAGTCAAACTAAAAAAAGCACATCAAGTCATACTATTCTTCTAATAAAAAGTCAAACTATTATTTTAAATAGGAAAAGGTTTGATTCTTAGCATTTTTACTAAAAACCCAAAAGTATGGTCCCAATACGCTGTAAAACCACTTGAATTGTAGTATTCATGCGTCCCTTGATCCTTTCCCTTCGCAGCCGTAGTGAAGACAAGCAACTATCAAAATTAGTTGCCCACATTTATCATTACCACTTTCTCTTAGGAAACTGACATCGTGGAAAATCTTTTCCACTTGAAATTGAAATCAATATATAAATTCATATCCCCTGTAATTTTAGGCAATGTTTGGCTCTATGTAAATCGAATTTCGAGTGTAAAATGAACGCAGGGGCAAATGAATTCCCGTAAGGAAAATGAAATCTAGGTGTTTGGTTCTGCAATGATAAATAGTTAGGAAAACAATTTCTAGTGTTTGGTAACAAATTTTTTACATTTTCTCAGTTTCCAAACAAATTTTATAACAAAAAATTTCAAAATATACACTTTAACAGAACCAAAAATCAAAATAAAAACATTTATGGGTTTGAGGGTGGATTTTGGCTAGATGGGTTTGAGGGGATGTGGATCGGCCTTTATAGAGGGTGGGTTGGCTTTTGGAGGTGGGTATGGCTTCGCTAGCGTGAGGGAGAGTGACAGCTGGGCGAAGGTGTGTGGATTGGAGGTGAGGTGAGGTCGTTGGACTCAGATAGAACTCAAACAGTGGAGGAAACTCACCAGCGCCAAGGGTGGGTTGTAGGGTGGAGTGTAATGGGCTGGTGGTCAGTGACAGCCAGATCGGCGACGTTGAGCAAGAGGGAGAAGAAGAGCTTAGGAAGAAGAGAGAAAAAAAGGAAGCTTGGGTGGTGCGGAGGCGTGATCTGGGCAGTGGGGGCAGCATGATTTGGGCTGGGGGGAGCTTGGCTGGGCGGCCACTTATGTGCTCTTTCTTCTTGCTCTCTCTCTCTCTCTCTCTCTCTCTCTCTCTATGAGTCCTAGAAATCATTTGAAGGTAAAATGAGGGCTTCATTGCTTTTACGGCTAAAGTGGGTGTTTTTACAGTGAACGTGAAATTGATTTTCCATTTGACCATATTTTCTGTTGGAGCCAAACACACACAAGGGTGTAAAAGTAATTCCTGAATTAGTTTTCAGCTGAAACAAACGCAGCCTTAGTTCATGAATTATTCACCCTCCAATTTCCATAGAGAGAAAGCTTTGAAAGAACATGGAGGGAGAAACTCAAGTCCTAGTATTTCCTTACTCTGTACGTACTAGGTCACATAACCCCAATGCTCCAATTCTCAAGTCCATGCCAACCACTCTATCACTGTTGAGATAATCTCTGATGGCTCTGAGGAACCCGAAAATTCGGAAGGCATAGAAGCACATCTCGAGCAGTTCAAGTTAAATGTCTCACAAAGCTTAGCAAAGCTTATTGAGAAATATAATACCTCCAAATACCCTCCAAAGATTCTTGTGTATGACTCAGTTTCGCAATGGGCTTGAACATAGCTCGGCAACTTGGACTTGATGGAGTTGAAGGAATTTTTTTTAGGGTGGTCACTAAAAAACTTAAATTATACAAAATTTAATAAAGAGATAACTTGAATATATCAACATCACCAAAAAAAAAAAAAATGCAAATACATGAAATATTACAATTTTTTGTACTAGCAAAGAGAGGAAAAAAAAAAGACTAATGAAAGAGAAAGTGGAAATTGAAAATGCTGATTTGAGAATAATAAATTGACCATAACAGTTTCATAATAAATCTTATGCAACAAGCTGTCATTGGTAGGTAAAACATATAAATATTGGGGGATTCTTGCATTTTGCCCTTATTTTTTAAAAAAATTTAGCAATATATCCCTGTTTTGAAATTATTTAGGTTCATGTCCCTGTTTTGAAACTCGATTTTCTCAAAACCGATTTTAAATGTGTTAGGTTCTAAGAATTAGGAACTAATGTATTTAGAACTTTAATTTGTATGTTGGCAAACCATGATCAAAACAATGTTTAGTCTTGTGTTAGACTTGCTCAAAGTATGGGTCTTAATGTAAAATTGGAATCGAGTTGTTGTGCAGAATTACTGTTCACTTTCTGCCAGACTCGATCGATCGAAAATTAGACTCGATCGATCAAAAATTAGACTCGATCGATCGAAAATCGGACAGATCGTTTTTCTGCAGAATTTTCCAACTCAGCCCTAGTCCATTTAATGTATAGGGTTTTATGTTTTGCCCTAAGTATATAAGGGAAAACCCTAGCCACATTTTTATAGTTCTGAATGCTGTGTTTGTGAATCTCATTGTGAGATCTAGAGGTGTTTGCCTTCACATACACTTAGGGTTTACAAACTTGAGTTTCATGTCAAGAGTTGTGTAGATCAATACAGTTGCAGAATCAAAAGAGCACAAAGATATACAAGCAGGTGCGCTTGTGGATTTGCCGAAGAATTCAAGAAAGAAGGAGTCCGTGGATCTTGGAGCTATCATGGGGTCATGGTAGTAAGTTTCCTACACTTGGGTAGCAATAAGATGTTAGCGGTCTAAGTCTTATTGTGTTAAATTCGATTCTTTCATAGTGGATTCAGTTTACCTTGAGGATAGCTAGGTCAAATCCTCCCCAGGTTTTTACCGGTGTGGTTTCTTGGGTCATCATATCTTTGTGTTATTTATTTTCCGCTGCTTTGGTGTTTTTGCTTATTTGTGTTAATCTAGTTTTAATTAAATTACCTAAGTTAATCACTTGGCTAATTCACTAGGTTAATCTGTTGGGTTTAAGGGGTCTAAACGAACTGACAAGTGGTATCAGAGCGGGTAGCTTTTGTTTTTGATCTTTTGATCTTCTAGCTGATCCTTGACCCCTGTTGTTATGGATTTCTCTAAAATCTTCTCTTTAGTTTGTCACATTATCTACTTGGTGTGCTTGTCCTTTACAATCTTTGTTAAAGTTTTTCTTGAGTGTCTTGCTATAATCACATATGAAAATAATCACATGTGCTATACTGCTTTAACCGCCTCAAAGGCACGTGATTCTTGTCTTTGGTATTTGGATAGTGGTTGTTCCAGGCACATGACAGGAAATAAAGCCTTGTTCAAGACACTCTTCGAAGGAAAGATTGGTACAGTTAACTTTGGAGACGGAAGTAAATCTGTGATTAGAGGCATTGGTACTGTGGACATTCCAAGACTACCAGTTTTTGAAGATGTGTGGTATGTTGATGGGTTGAAGGCAAACTTACTCAGCATAAGCCAGATTTGTGACAATGGACTTAATGTATTCTTCACCAAACAAGAATGTGAAATACTTGATGAAGGGGGTGATTGTATGTGTGTTGGTGTGAGAACAGCTGATAACTGTTATGGTATCACCCCAAGTATAAGCAACAAATGCTTCAATGCTAAGATCAATCAAGTTGACTTATGGCATCAAAGGTTGGGACATGCCAGCCTCAAGCAATTAGAGAAGATTTCAAAATGTGATGCAGTAATTGGGTTGCCCAAGTTTGAGAAGATTGAAAAATGCATCTGTGGACCATGTCAGATGGGTAAACAAGTGAAGTCCAAACATCCGTCTGTAGTTGATGTTCAAACTACGAGACCTTTGGAGTTGTTGAACATTGATCTCATGGGTCCTGCCAGAGTTCAGAGTTTAGGTGGAAAGAAGTACATTCTAGTTGTTGTGGATGATTTTACAAGATTCACATGGGTTGTACTTTTGAAAGATAAAGCTGAGGCTCCTGAAAAAATGATTCATCTATGCAAGAAATTGCAAGTAGAAAAAGGAACTGTGATAGCCAGAATAAGAAGTGATCATGGAAAAGAGTTTGAGAACACCAAACTGGCTACGTTTTGCGATAATCAAGGCACCCTTCAGGAATTCTCTTCACCCAAAACACCACAACAAAATTGAATTGTGGAAAGGAAAAATAGAGTTGTACAAGAAATGGCCCGTATCATGCTTCATAATAAGAAGATGCCTAAATCTTTTTGGGGAGAAGCTGTTAATACTGCATGTCACACTCTCAATCGGGTATATTTCAGACCTAATTCCAAGCAAACTCCCTATGAACTCTGGAGAGGAAAGAAACCTGTAGTCAAATACTTCAGAATATTTGGTAGTGACTATTACATTCTGCGTGATAGAGAGAACCTGGAAAAGTTTGATGCTAAGAGTGATAAAGGTTATTTTCTGGGATACTCTTCCACCAGTAGAGCATACAGAGTATACAATCTGAGAACTAAAACAGTCATGGAATCCTCAAATGTAGTGATCAATGATGAATTAAACTCAGAAGGCCATTCAGAACATGCACCTCAAGTTCAAGAAAAGATGATGGAAGTTGATGATTCTCTACCTGAAAACTATGTGGGAAAGCCTACAGAGGAAGAGTTAATGGTTTTGAATGATAAAGCATCTGTGCCATCAAGTTCAGAACCTTCAACACCAGTTCATGGAGTTTCACAAGAACAGAGAAAAGTTCAAAGTCCATCAGATCAGAAAGGTACCACTACTTCATTGGTCAAAGGTCCATCATCAAGAGTTAGGTTGAATCATCCTGCTACTAATATTTTGGGAAGTTTAAATGATAACATGAGATTGAGATCCAAAGCATTAAATGTGATTACTCACTCATGCTACCTATCCCAATTCGAACCGAAAAGGGTGGATGAAGCTCTCCAAGATGCTGATTGGGTAAATTCTATGCATGAAGAACTTCATCAGTTTGTTCGAAATGATGTGTGGGAATTAGTTCCTAGACCTGAGGGAGTCAATGTTATTGGAACTAAGTGGATCTTCAAGAACAAGTCAGATGAACATGGAACTGTTATCAGAAATAAATCTAGGCTTGTTGCTCAAGGATACACACAAGTAGAAGGAATTGATTTTGATGAGACTTTTGCACCGGTAGCAAGATTGGAATCCATTCGAATTCTTTTGGCTATAGCATGTCACATGAACTTCAGGTTGTATCAAATGGATGTCAAGAGTGCTTTCTTAAATGGCATGTTACAAGAAGAGGTATATGTTGAACAACCGAAAGGCTTTATTGATTCTCACAGGCCGAATGATGTCTACAAGCTGAAGAGAGCTCTCTATGGATTGAAACAAGCTCCACGGGCTTGGTATGATAGATTAACTGCATATCTCACGGATCATGGCTTCAAGAGAGGTTTTGCTGACACCACTCTGCTTATACGAAAGGATAAGAATCATTTTGTAGTTGCTCAAATTTATGCTGATGATATTGTTTTTGGTGCTACTAATGATTCTCTTGCTCAATCTTTTGCAGATGAAATGAAGGCCATGTTTGAGATGAGTATGGTTGGGGAACTAACTTATTTCTTGGGATTGCAGGTAAAGCAAACGGATGATGGAATCTACATCAACCAAGCTAAGTATGCACGAAATTTGGTCAAGCGATTTGGTCTTGACAAGGCTGCACATGCTAGGACACCAATGGCTGCTAATGCGAAACTAACAAATGATCCATCAGGTGAGTCTGTTGATGTTACCCTATATAGAAGCATGATTGGTTGTCTTTTGTACTTAACTGCTAGCAGACCTGATATTGCGTTTAGTGTGGGTGTTTGCTCTAGATTTCAATCTAATCCTAAGGTCTCTCACTTAAATGCTGTTAAGAGGATCATAAAATATGTTGCTAGAACTTGTGATTATGGTCTATTTTACAGTAAAGAGTCAAATCTCTCTCTTGCTGGTTTTCTGATTCTGATTGGGCTGGTAATGCTGATGATAGAAAAAGTACAACTGGTGGTTGTTTTTATGTTGGTGCTAATTTGGTTGCTTGGATGAGTAAGAAGCAAAATTCTGTTTCTTTATCTACTGCTGAGGCAGAATATATTGCTGCTGGAAGTTGTTGTTCTCAGCTTCTCTGGATGAAGAAACTTTTGAGTGATTATGGAATATCTCAGGACACCATGGTTGTTTATTGTGATAACTCTAGTGCCATAGATATCTCTAAGAATCCTGTTCAACACTCTAAGACCAAACACATTGAGATTAGATATCACTTCATTAGGGATCTTGTTGAACGGAAAATTGTTGCTCTAGAGTATATTCCTACAGAACGTCAGAATGCTGATATTTTCACCAAACCACTTGATAGAGGAAAGTTTGAAACTCTTCGTCAAGTCATTGGTGTGATTCTTTGTCCCTAGTCTTTCTTGACTTCTTGGTCCTTCTGCTTCATTGCTCTATCTTTTGTGACCTCTGTTTCTAGGATTTGCATTGCATTACATTCATGCATTTCATTCTAGGATGTTTTTTTTTTTTTTTTTTAAATAAAAAAAAATAAAATTTTTTTTTTTTGCAAATTCTGTTTTGCTTTTTTTCTTAGATTTGAAGACAAGGTTGGTCTACCAAATATTGCATATCATGTGAATGTACCTTGTTTAGCTTTGATGCACTTATTACTATTGCACTTTACTAGCTAAAGTCTTGTTGTGCATGTTGTGTGGGAAGATGCTATATTTGTTGATCACATGATCTTGATCTTGATGTCTTATGTCTTTGATTGTTGGACTTGAACTTATTGAGAAAGGCATAAATAACCATCTCACCACTGTTTATTAGCCAATCATGAACACCTTAGTGCATATCGTAAGATTTTGTGCTCGAGAAAGTGTAGCACATGCACAAAAAGAAAATAAGGTGTAGCCTCTATTAAAATTGGTGTGTACATTATTGGGCTATAATAATCTCACAAATTCAAATAAAATTGGTGTGTACATTATCCCGGCTTTTATTAAGTTTCTAATCAATTAAATTGAATACTGAGGCAAATCAAGAAACTTACATGATTGCAAGCTTTTATTCTAGGAGATGTGGGAGTTATAGGATGTAACTCTTTAAGTAAAAGTCTCTTTCAAATTCATGTGATGAATTTTGTAGAAATTGTGATTGATTAACATTATGTATATCACCTCACATGTTTCTCAAGCTTATGCTAGTTGCACACACTACACAAGTTATTCTTTGCTAAACTGTGTACATGTTATTGTGTGTTTTTTTTTATCTGACCAACCAAGTTTGAGAATTTCGGGAAATTGATGCAGAACATGTTTGCTTGTTTGTTTTTTTTTTTTTTGGGTATATTGAAAGAAATTTTTTGCTTTGAGAAATCTGGGTTGAATCCATGTGTTTTTGGAAAACATCTCATCTCATACTCATGCATTTTATTTATAAAATCTACTGCTTTGAGGAGTTTTTGATCTAAAATGTTTGGTTTTTCAAAACTGTGATTTTTCCAGAATTTCGATCGATCGAAACTGATTTTCGACCGATCGAAAATGTTTTAAAATACTTAGAAAACTCTCTGGTTGGCTCGATCGGTCCAAGCTTGTTTTGGATCAATCGAAGGTGTTTTCGACCGATCGAATGTAATTTTCGATCGATCGAAAATCGGGATGATAGACTTTTAAAAAGGCTCTTTCTCACGTGTCTTTTCACTTTTCATATCTTTTTCAAAACCTTTTTCTCCCTACCAACCGGTCAAGGCTTGTTTCTTGGAGATTTTGTCGTTTTCTTCAACTCTTTTTGCATAATCTCTCTCTCCCAAGTCTGGTAAGTCCTTTATGCCCCTCCCTTTGCATTTATTTCCTATTTTCATGCATTTTTTTCATGCATTTTTGGGTATTTTCGACATTTAGGATTTTTGTCTTTTTGGGAATGTTTTTGAGTGTTTCTTTCTCAAAATTTTTATGGGTTTTTGTAGGGACACCTTACCTAAGCTCTACATGTGGTTTAATTTGATTATTTTGGTGTTTTGAGGAAAATTTGAAATTCTAGGGCTTGAAATTGAGAAAATTGGGGGTTTTGTTCAATTTGATTGAAATTGATGAAATTGGCTTGTTAGATTGACTAATTTGATCATTATATTGTGTTAATTAACTATTGTGTTGATCAATTTATCAATTTGTTGTGTTTTGAAAACTTGGGTTTTTCAAATTGGGAATTTTTGATAAATATTGCTTGCTCAAGCTAATTTTATTAATTTGGATCACAATTGAACTTGTCACTGCATTAGTACATGCATCATTTGGTGTTCATGCTCATGCATCATATAGATTTGCTATTTTTTCTCTATATTTTTATGCTGTGCTAACTTGCAGTCTGCCCTTAGTATTTGTTTTTGCTCTTCTCTTTCTGTGTCTATCACTTTTCCTTAGCACTATGCCTAGGAAAACTAGAGCCCATAGGACTTCTGATCCTTCTCCTTCTTTTGACACTGAGCGGTTCCCTAGTGAGTCAAACCAAGTCACCTATGAGACTCTGAACCTTAAGCGTCATATTTGGGCTGAGCGTAGGGTCTTATTAGATGAGTTGGATCCTGAGGTGCGACGTAACTTTGAGCGTCGGGGTTGGTTACCTCTTCTTGATTTTGAGCATCCTCCTCCTGCTTCTTTGATTAGAGAGTTCTATTCGAACCTCTCTATCCATGTCTACGATAACGACACCTTGGTAAAGGTGTGGTTACGTGGTGTGGAGTATCGCATTACCCCTCGGGTAGTGTCTGATGCTCTTGGGGTGCCCATTGTGGACCATCCCGTTTTTCCTTACGAGGAGTCTCCACCCCTTGATGGCGTCCTGTCATACATCACTGGGTCTTCTATCCAGTGGGGTTCTGATCCTCGGATCACTTCAGCTGAGCTTTCCGAGCTTCACTATCTTTTCTTTAGGATAGCGTGTCATTCTTTGTGGCCTATTTCGCATGTCCACACCATCCCTCTTGAGCGATGTGTGTTTTTGTATGCTCTTGTCACTGATGTGCCTATCAGTTTTCCGCATTTGTTCCTTCGTTCTTTGAACGAGGTTCATCGGTCTAGTTCTACGGCTCATGCTTTGTTTTTTCCTGTTTTTATTCATAGGATTCTCCTTTTTCTTGGTTTTGGTGAGTATCCTGCTTCTGAGCCTGTTCATATTATCGCTCCTATCGGTGCTACCTTTTTGAGGCAAAGGGCTGCTCAACTTCGAGCTAGCTCTAAACGTCCTAGAGTAGAGCCTTCTGGTGTCACTCCACCCCCTTCTTCTTCTACAGATACTCATACAGCTGGGACGTCTTCTGATCCTGCTGTTGCTGCTGCTGCTGCTGATGTTCCTTCACCGTTTGATGAGGTTTCTGACCTTCGTCGGACGCTTGATACTGTCGTGACCGTTCAGGCGGCTCATGGTCAGCTTTTGGTGGACATCCTTGATGAGCTACGTGCGTTACGAGCGGATTTGGCGAGCTCTCGTCATTCTCCTCCGCCTCCTTTTGATGATGAGTGAGTGCCATTTGGCAATTCGTCACAAAAAGGGGGAGTGCATAGTTCATTTGTATCTAGGAGATTTTGTTGTGGTGATTTACATTTTAGGGGGAGTTTTGTTTACTTGGTAGTGATACTGCGGAGCTTGTGGAGTTATTAGATTGTATCTAGGCACTTCACTGTGTATTCTCATTTTTAGCTCTTGTTTAGGAGATATTTTGTTGAGATACATTTTTATGTATATGTCTCTTATTTCACTATGCTACTCTGCTTATTGATTTATATTGATGATGTTATTCATGATATATATCTTTATTTTGTGTCATGTGAAATCAAGAAATTTTTATTTATATATTTCCTGTTTTTGTTCCACACATGCGTTTATGTGTTTGTTAAGTGTTACAGGAATATACAGGTTGTTTTCAGTCTAGCTGCTGTCTACTTTGCAACTGTTAGATAGTAGTCTAGGTTGAATGGTTAAGTGGCTTTTTATTGTAATGGGCTATTTCAATTTGTAACTTTGAGCTTTTTGTTAAGTCTGTGTTTTGTCACGGATTGCCAAATGGGGAGTTTGTTAGGTTCTAAGAATTAGGAACTAATATATTTAGAACTTCAATTTGTATGTTGGCAAACCATGATCAAAATAATGTTTAGTCTTGTGTTAGACTTGCTCAAAGTATGGGTCTTAATGTAAAGTTGGAATCAAGTTGTTGTGTAGAATTACTGTTCACTTTCTGCCAGACTCAATCGATCGAAAATCGGGCAGATCGTTTTTTTGCAGAATTTTCCAACTCAACCCTAGTCCATTTAATGTATAGGGTTTTATGTTTTGCCCTAAGTATATAAGGGAAAACCCTAGCCATGTTTTTATAGTTCTGAATGCTGTGTTTGTGAATCTCATTGTGAGATCTAGAGGTGTTTGCCTTCACATACACTTAGGGTTTACAAACTTGAGTTTCATGTCAAGAGTTGTGTAGATCAATACAGTTGCAGAATCGAAAGAGCACAAAGATATACAAGCAGGTGCGCTTGTGGATTTGCTGAAGAATTCAAGAAAGAAGGAGTCCGTGGATCTCGGAGCTATCATGGGGTCATGGTAGTAAGTTTCCTACACTTGGGTAGCAATAAGATGTTAGCGGTCTAAGTCTTATTGTGTTAACTTCGATTCTTTCATAGTGGATTCAGTTTACCTTGAGGATAGCTAGGTCAAATCCTCCCCAGGTTTTTACCGGTGTGGTTTCCTAGGTCATCATATCTTTGTTTTATTTATTTTCCGCTGCTTTGTTGTTTTTGCTTATTTGTGTTAACCTAGTTTTAATTAAATTACCTAAGTTAATCACTTGGCTAATTCACTAGGTTAATCTGTTGGGTTTAAGGAGTCTAAACGGACTGACAAGTGGTATCAGAGCGGGTAGCTTTTGTTTTTGATCTTTTGATCTTCTAGCTGATCCTTGACCCCTGTTGTTATGGATTTCTCTAAAATCTTCTCTTTAGTTTGTCACATTATCTACTTGGTGTGCTTGTCCTTTACAATCTTTGTTAAAGTTTTTCTTGAGTGTCTTGCTATAATCACATATGAAAATAATCACATGTGCTATACTGCTTTAACCGCCTCAAAGGCACGTGATCCTTGTCTTTGGTATTTGGATAGTGGTTGTTCCAGGCACATGACAGGAAATAAAGCCTTGTTCAAGACACTCTTCGAAGGAAAGATTGGTACAGTTACCTTTGGAGACGGAAGTAAATCTGTGATTAGAGGCATTGGTACTGTGGACATTCCAAGACTACCAGTTTTTGAAGATGTGTGGTATGTTGATGGGTTGAAGGCAAACTTACTCAGTATAAGCCAGATTTGTGACAACGGACTTAATGTATTCTTCACCAAACAAGAATGTGAAATACTTGATGAAGGAGGTGATTGTATGTGTGTTGGTGTGAGAACAGCTGATAACTGTTATGGTATCACCCCATTTGGCCATACTCGATTTTCTACAAATCGACTTTTACTCGAGTTTTAAAATAGGGACATGGACCTAAATAGTTTCAAAACAAGGACATTGCAAAATTTTTAAAAAATTAAGGGCAAAAGGCTAGAATTCCCATAAATATTGAGCCCAAATTAGAATTAGTAATAGCTTACCACATAAGATTTATTGTGAAAATATTGTGGATGTAGCATTACTATTATTGAAAGTTCAAATAGCGTGTAAAACACTATGAATGTTTAGACTCCCAAATTACAAATTACCAATTCAAGATTTAAATCAAACGATAAACGTGCGGAAAATGAACTAAAGCTTAAAACAGAATTGATAAACAACCTAAGTCAAATAAAATCACATTCATAACAGAAATTAAATGACAAAGATAAAGGGAAGAGAGATGCAAACACAAGGACAACACATGATATGTTATCAAAGAGGAAACCGAAGCCCTCGGCGTAAAACCTCTCCGCCGCCCTCCAAGCAAGCAAATAATCCACTAAAGAATGTAGTTGGGATACAAGGACAGCAATAGACCCTCCAAGTCTAATCTACCCAATGTACCTAAGCCCTCCAAGCTCCTACTCCAACGAGGTTACACCAAACCTATTTCTTCTTTAGCTTCTCGGATTCCACTATAGCCTATAGGATCAACCAATATCAATTGGTCCCTTCTTAACTGCTTCCCAAAACACCAAATGACCTTCTCACAGATATGGGTATGGTGAGAAAATGTTTTGGCTAAAGTACCTCTCAAGGATCTAACAATAGAGAGGGTGAGTCAATCTTGTTTTTCTCTAGGGTTTCTCTTTCAAAATTCTCTCTGGAAGCTCTCTACATTTCGTGGGTATAAGGGGTATATATACTAGGGTGAGACAGGAATGTGAAGAGTCAGTTTTTCCAAAATAGAGCTGGCTGGCGACTTGACCTCGCGACTTGACTGAGTCACAAGTTCAAGCCGTGAACTAACTGAACAACCAGACTAAAATTTTTGTCCTGTAGTGCAATAGCTGGCACGACAGTTTAGTTTCTGGCAGCTTGCCAGTCGCGAGCTACCTGCGAGACCAGTCGCGAGTTCTTTTTAGCAAGCTTCACTCGTGTGCAATATCTGGCGGTTTACCAGTCGCAAGACACCAGCGAGATCCAGTCGCAAGTCCCTGTTCTACTGCACAGTCTTAAGCATTTCTTCACACTCTCTCACACACTACCCTTACGTGATTCCCACCTAAATACAGGGTTTCTAAGTGCTGAAATATAAGCAAATTGGCACGGAATAAAGCCAACAAAATGGTTGATAAAATTCAACCTTACAATTATTTTTATTGAATTCAAATTCTTGTGATTCTCAGGTCATGTTGTTTAACGTTTTTATTAGGGTGGTCAAAATAAGTTAATATAGTATATAATAATTTTTTTTTTTGTAAGTATATATATACATTTTTTTCAAGTCAAGGTGGTCACTGAATAGATTAATTTAAACTAATTATTTATAAAATTTTTTGGCTAAGTATAAAAACAATTTTGGCAAGTGAGAGTGGTCCTGGGACCACCCTCTCATACAAGTGGAGCCGCCACTGGCTGCATTTTTCACTCAGTCTTGTGTGGTTAAGACCATCTATTATCATGCACATCAAGGAACAATTCAGATGCCCTTAGAAGAAGGGTCTTCAATTTCGTTGCCCTCGATGCCATCACTAGGGATCAATGATCTGCCTTCCTTTCTTAGTGATAAGGGCTTGTACCCAGCTTTGCTAAACTTCGAATTGAACCAATTCTCCAATTTCCGGGAAGCGAAGTGGATCTTGTGCAACAATTTCGATAAATTGGAATATAAGGTAGGTAATTAAGCAGTCCATTTATGTCATGTTTCTTGTGTGTGACAATAATAATTTTCATACATTTCATCCACCTCACACAGCATTTGAATTCCACATGACTGTGGGGTTCACATTGTTAACAATGTAAAGTGTGAGAGAAAGACTGAATAGTCTGTATATTTTGATGTGTATAACAATGTACAATAGAGAGCCTTATATAGGCTAGGTATGTGTGCAGTACAAGCAATAAAAGTAAACTACAAGTACAATATACTGGGCTAAGCCCAATGGGCTAATCTAGTCTAAGCTATACACTAACAACCCCCCTCAAACTCGAGGTGGCAAGGAGGAAGCCAACTGGAGTTTGGATATAAGATCTCGAAGACGACCAGGTGGGTGAGTCTTGGTGAAGATATCAGCAGGCTGGTCAGCAGAGGAGATGGAGAACAACTTGAGATTGCCTTTCTTAAGATGCTGGCGAGTGATGTGGCAGTCGATCTTAATGTGCTTGGTACGTTCATGAAAGACATAATTGTGAGCAATGTAGATAGCACTACAATTGTCACAATAGAGAGGAGTGGCAGTGGGCTGTGGAGCATCCATGTCAGCCAAGAGCCAGTGAAGCCAAACAAGCTCGCAAGTGGTGTCAGCAAGAGCACGATACTCATGTTAACAATGTAAAGTGTGAGAGAAAGACTGAATAGTCTGTATATTTTGATGTGTATAACAATGTACAATAGAGAGCCTTATATAGGTTAGGTATGTTTGCAGTACAAGCAATAAGAGTAAACTACAAGTACAATATACTGGGCTAAGCCCAATGGGCTAATCTAGTCTAAACTATACACTAACACACATGAAAAGAAAAAAGAAAAAAATAGAGAGAAAATGATACATATTTGGTATATATGACATATGAAATATCTCTAACTTATCTGCGTGCAAAGCAATGTGACCCAAATTCTTATATGGAAACAAAATAATACTAATTTTCACCTGACTCTATACCGTAGAAAAGTTGAATGGTCAAATTTACAACCACTAGCATAGTTGCTTTTTTTTGGGGGGGGGGGGGGGGGTAGGGGGTGGGGGTAAACCAGATGCATTGTTCTTTTTGGGGATATGAGAATTTTTTTTTTAAGTAATAAGTTTTATTGATATCAAAAATGGAACACCCTAGTACATAGAGAGTGTAAAAGGGGTCAACAATTCAAGTACAAAAATTACAAAAATAAAGGAAATCAAGAAAAGAAAAAGAATGATTGGTTTCCCATAGCAACCAACTAATCCAATAAAGTTTGAAAGAAAAATAACTTGAAGTCTGGTATAAATCTCTCATTATCTTCAAAACACCTACTATTTCTCTCATTTCAAAGTTACCATATTAAGCAATGGGGAACAATTAACCAAATATGACCATTTTAATGACGACCAAGAGATGTGTAAACTATTTTATATCCCAAACCAATCCTTGAATCACATTAAAATTTAGGAATTTCATATTAAAATAATACCATTTTTTTTTTTTTTGAAAATAAGAGTTCAAAAGCTTTTGTTTACTAACCATGGATTGTCTTGAACAGGTCAGGTTGGATATGGTTCACCTAAAATTAAAAATCTAAAATATTTTAAACTAAGTTCAAGTATTACTAAGTATTAGCACTTTAACATCAATTGAATCAAATTTATACGTAATCTATAATATAATCAACACTTAATTCATATATTCCGCTAGCAGATGTTGTGATTGGTACTTGTGTGAAGTTTAGTGGGTGAACTGGCCAAAGTAAAAGTTGAGGGAGTGTAATGATCAATTCCTTAAAGCTCAGGGGTGTGTGCATTTTTCCTAAAACTATATATATCACTTACTACAAAGAACTCTATCGTGTTACATGCATGCACTAGTGTTTTGCAATGAGCACCTGTAGAGGGCCTACTAACCCCAAAATTCTCAGCACAACCAACTTCATATAAGACCCAACAGTCAACATGTTTCCAAGTAAATAACCGAAGCCCAACATGTTTCCTCTAATTTTTTTTTTAAAAAGGTTTTTTTGTTGTTGTTATTGTTGTATCGTTTGTTTTATAATGTCTTCTTTTTTCAAACATTTTTTTTTTTTTTGGTTAGGTTGTAAACTGGGTGGCAAGCCAGCAATGGTCTGTTAAAACAATTGGACCAGCTATTCCATTGATGTACTTAGACAAGCGGCTGAAGGATGACAAAGAGTATGGCCTTCACCTATTCAAGCCTAATGTGGATGCTTGCATAAAGTGCTTAGACACAAAGGAAACTTGCTTAGTTGTTTACACATTGAAAGCCCGAAAAATGTGTGAAACACAGAAGCTTGTTTAGACCCCTAATTAAAAATTACGGCTAGATTGCTTTTACTCTTTACTTAATCAAAGTGCGGAAACAAGAGTAAATGTGTGCAATGAACCGATACTACTCTAGTGCATAAACATGAACAATAAACAATAAAAGTAAAGCACAAGAGTAAAGGAAGAGAGATGCAAACACCAGATAACACCACGATATGTTATCGAAGAGGAAATCGAAGAACTTGGCGAAAAACCTCTCCGCCTTCCTCCAAACGATAAATCGATCCACTAGAGAATAAAGTTGGAGTGCACAAATAACCTCCAAGCCTACTCTACCCAACGTACTTGAGCATTCCAAGCTCCTGCTACTTACTGACTTCGCCAAGCCTTGTCTTTTCTAGGTCTCTGGATCCCGCAATACGCCCGATTGCATCCGCCAAGCCTGACCGGCTTCTTTTGGCAAATCTCCAATGCTTTCCAACTCCAAAATACTCTCTAGGGTACAAATCTCCTCTCAAGGTATGACAATGGGAGAGGGAAAGAGAAGAGGCTAGAATGATTTCTCACTAAGGATGAGTAGCTCTCTCTCTAAAAGATGGGTATGTGTGTTGTAGAAAACCTATCTAGGGTTTTTCTCTCTAGATGGCCTCTATCCAATTTCTATGGGTAATGAGGGTATATATAGTGTGGGTGAAGGGTAAGAAAGTCACTCTTAAAAATCCTCCAGGCAGAATGTTTCGTGAGTACCTCGCGGAAAGGCCTTACCTGCAAGACACTGGCGAAATTGACAGTTTGGCACGACTCTTTAGTTTCCAGTCATGTGCTTCTCATGCAACTACTTCGCAGGTTAGCTTCCCACGAGCTTCTCGCGAAATCCACTTAATCTTCAATTAAGCTTGAGTCTTCACCAACTTAATATTAAACCCAATACAATAAAATCCCACAAAAATACAAAGAACAAAATTAAAGCAAATACAACATTTTTTGTCATGGAATAAATCTAACATAAAACATAGTTGTTAATCACAACTTTACAATCTCCCCATTTGGCTATTCCATGACAAAGCACTCTATAACAGACCCTAGACTTAAACGTGAGTTTAGGAACAATAGCATAACTCACTCACACCTAAATCTAAAACCTATGATGAAGTTGGAACATGTATACTTTTAACCTTGTAAAGTTGTAATTTATAACTATGTTTTATGTTGGCTTTATTCCATGACAAAAAGTGTTGTAATTGCTTTAATTTTGTTCCTTGTATTTTTTGGGATGTTATTGTATTATGTTTAGTATTAAGTTGGCGAAGACTCAAGCTAAAATGAAGAATCAGTGGATTTCGCAAGAAGCTCGTGAGAAGCTAACCCGTGAAAGAGACATGTGAGAAGCACGTGCTGGAAGCTGAAGAGTCATGCCAGGCTGTCATTTTCGCGAGTGTCTCGCGAGTAAGGCCTTCCCATAGATAGTCGCGAAACATTCTGCCTAGAAGATTTTTTAGTGTGACGTGCTTACCCTTCACTCATACTATATGTACCCTCATTACCCACAAATGTAAGTGAGGCCATTTAGAGAGAAAAACCCTAGATTGGTTTTCTACAACACACACACCCATCCTTTTGAGAGAGAGCTACTCATCGTTAGTGAGAAATCATTGTTGCCTCTTCTCGTTCCCTCTCCCATTGTCATACTTTGAGAGGAAATTTGTACCCAAACACAACCCACACCTATTCAGAGTGTAGAGAGTGTTTTGGAGCTTGGGAAGCTTTGGGGATTTGCCAAAGGAAGTCGGTGAGGCTTGGTGGATGCTATGGGCGATAGCGGGATCTGGGAAGCTAAAGAAGAAATAGGTTCGACGTAACCTTATTGGAGCAAGAAGCTTGGAGGGCTTAGGTACACTGGGTAGATTAGGCTTGGAGGGTCTATTGCTGTCCTTGTATCCCAACTTTATTCTTTAGTGAATCATTTGACCGCTTGAAGGGTGGCGAAGAGGTTTTTCGCCAAGGTCTTTAGTTTCCTCTTTGATAGCACATCGTGTGTTGTCCTTGTGTTTGCATTCTCTCTTCCCTTAATCATTGTCATTTAATTTCTGTTATGGATGTGATTTTATTTGACTTAGATTGTTTATCAATTTTGTTTTAAGCTTTAGTTCATCTTTCGCACATTTATCATTTGATTTATAAGCTTGAATTGGTAATTTGTAAATTGGGGGTCTAAACGTTCATAGTGTTTTACACGCTATTTGAACTTTCAAACCTGAAACACTTGCACAAAACTCATTAGACCCTCAAGTTAAAGTAAGTAATAAAAGGACAAGTACAATGTAACAAGTAAAATGCGATCAAGTAAACATGATGTGAAACATATGAGCAACTTGATCATACACCAAAACAGTCATATAGAAATGACCACAATGATCACATAGCAAAGCAAATGATCGGCCAAACATGCAATAAATAAAGCACAATGGCATAACAATATATGCATGTCCAACACACAACCAATGCAAAAACACACAGAAGGTATTTGCATCAAGGATACAAGATCCAACAAGAGCACAAGTGTGCAGTACTAAAGATAATGTATGCATTAATCTTAAAGTACTTAAAATGCTACAAAGTAAGGATATATAAACAAAATGCAAAAAATCAATTGCATGTCCAACACATAAACACAATGCAATGAGAACAACAAAAAATAGATACTAAATATAACTCAAAGCACCATAAAACAACGAGAAAACAAGCATAATATAAAACAAAACAAAACAAGGTTTTCTAAAAAAGAAATTTCTTCTCCCCCTTGGTATATGCATCCCCCCTATGGCTTTCTCCTCCTACAAATGTGCACGAGGTAGAATTTCTACCCTAAAAATGTGCACATGAGTCGTATAGAAATGACGATACACACCGGTATACTTTCCTGGTATACTCTCCCCCTTTTTGTCATGAATAGACAAATGAATCAAGTGGAAAGAGGAAAAGAAAAGAAGATATGAACAAGGGTAAAAGATGATGCATGAGGGGTGCAGGATGAATGAGAAAATGAAGCTCAAACAAAAGAAGAAACATCTTGAAGACACAATGCTACAAAGCATAAAGTAAACATGATATGCTAAGGATGATGAAACAAAGTATAGTCCAAGGCATGACATAGACACAAGAACATGTTATATGTGCTAAAAGGTCTAAAAAGACTTAACTAGCATGAGTGAATGCAAAACATGTCAAGTGTAAAAATGTGTGTAGCAAGGTGCATCTAGTGTGCATGTGAGATGCATGACCAATGCATGAGCAAGGCACTCATAGGGCAAAGTGTGTAAAACACGCAACCAATGATCAAAACATGATAAAAATGCATAATCATGGTAATTCCCAAAAATTGGTACTCACCGGAGTCCGACACAACGAGAAAATTTCGTTGGGCATTTTATCAAATTCTTAGAGTGCACATACTACACATGTATGTTAAAAAATGCATGAACATATGAAAATCTTACCTAAATACATGTTAAAATGCCACAAGGGGCCAAAATCCATAGCAAATGATCATTTAAAGCAAAGCCCAATCAAAAAGATTGACAAAATAATAAGCTTTCCAACTCCCATTTGAGAAAATCTCAACTATGAACATAAAACCCCCAAAAACATAATCTAAGGATTGAAATCAATGAAAAGAGTTAAAGATTACCTTAGAGATGTTTATGGAATGTAAAACACTTGAAATTAGTTAGGTTTTGATGTCAAAGCATTAAAATAGGGGTTTGGAAGAAGATGAGAGAAGTTTAAAACAAATGACCCATGAAATACCCTTTAAAAAGAAAATCTGGAAATTTTCGCTGGTAACTCGCTGGTAAGCTTCCCGCAAAAATTTCACTGGTAAGCCTTACTCGCGAAACAGTCGTGAAACTCTCTATCCAAAGTTGGAAAACTTGAGAATTGGACCATTTAACTCGCGACTGAGCTTACACATGAAATGGGTCCCAAAAACACACAAAAAACATGTTTTCCACACAAAAACAACTTAACAACTTTGAAAAACATGGGTGATAAAAATCACCTCCAGAAGCAAACAAAAAGAACAAAAATATTTTTGGTTTGATCCTCATATGGTTGAGCACACACATCACATTTGAACATGTACAATTACACAAATGAAATAAGCATTCATTGAACATTAGACTTGTGTGTCGTGTGTGTGTATCAAATATGGAATAATCCTTAGTCTAAAGTGAAGCTTCAATGATTAATTCAATCAAGTCATACATAACTAGTACTAAGTTAAGAGGTCTATCTCAATTATAGAAATAAACATATATGACCTCTCATAAAAAAATGATTACAAATCTTTAAAGCTTTTCATTTTTCTTCTTACAACTTATAACTTTTGATCATATAAGAACATTACATCTTATTTTGAGATTGATGCCTAAAATTTTTAATATTTCAATTTTGAGAAAAAGTTTTTGGCTTTTTAGGCACCATACAATTCAATACAAGTCGCTTTCCCTTTTTCCTAGTCAAATACTAGTATGTGTGACGGTTTTTGTAGCTTATTATCTCTTTTCGAGATTTAACATTTATTGAGCTATAAAGCGAAAACATAAAGTAGAGTGGGAAGATATATAGGCACAAGTTTATGCATGAATCAAAACCATCAAGACTATTGACTAATCATTCATGACAAGCTTGAAGATTGATTTACAACAATCATACATAAATTTCAAGATTTTTCCCACCAAGATAGATGTGCATACATAACAAGCTAAACTCGTAAATGCACTACGCCATTAGTACGAAGGTACTAGGCCAAACTCACATGTGATATACACAACACAAGCGGTCAAACTTTTTAGAGATTTTTCAATTTTTATGGGTTTTTGAATTTTTCAACACACTCAAAAACAGAACATGTAAAGTAAGATCAACAAAAGCAATGCATACAAATAAATCCAAGGAAAAAATGCATGAAGATATGACATTTAATGCATGAGGGGCCCTACAAAGATTGAAAGAATTAGATTAAGGACCAAAAGAGCCAAAGCTCAACCATAGGAACCCTTCCTCATTCAAACGGAATGATTGTTTGGAATGAGTGTCTCAGGAAAAGTTAAACGAGGGTTGGAAGAATGAGAACCAAAGATGCACATAGACAAGGAGTTAAAAGCATTAAACACTTTCTTTAACAACATGCTATTTTCACTCAAATCTAGTTTACCCTTTTTAGAACAACTTCCAAAAAGCTCAAGTTTTTCTTTTCTTTTGATTCTTTTAAGAGCATGAAACTTAGAGCAATGAGGTCTTAGATGACCAAAAATATCACAATGGTGACAAACAATGTGTTTAGGTCCACTAAGCTTTTTGGGAAGGGATCTAACATGATTTTGTTCTCTCTTCAACTTAGGACATTGAGGTCTTATGTGACCAATCACACCACAATGGTGACAAGTTGGAACAAACTTAAATCCATCCACAACCTTAGGTTGAGACCTATACAGAGGCTTTAGCTTAAGAGTCTTTCTCTCCACTTTTTGGTTTCTTTTGTGTGGAGGAGGGTATCACAACATGATTGCAACAAATATGTTCTTCATTTTTAGCAATAGGTTTAGTAATGAAACACTTGGCATGCATCTTAAGAAATTCATTTTCACATTTAAGATCATTAGCAAGTTTGTTAGACAAAACAAGTTTAGCATCTAAGTCCATATGCAAACATTCAAACTCTTTCAGCTTTTCAAGAGAATTTTCAGCAAGCTTCTTATACTTTTCAACCAATTCATTGGATACATTGAGCTTAGCAATCAAATCATCCTTTTCACAACGAAGCTTGCTCAAATTCTTATGAAACTTCTTAGCATTTTTCTTCAAGGGTTTGATGTTAGGAATATCAACAACACCCAAAGATTCATGTAACATAGCATCACAATCATGAGGATAAACACTTATAAATACATTTTCACGAACACGTGGCATGCTACATTCATCATCAATAAAAACATGCATAGACGCGTACAGAGTACTATCAATGGCAAATAAACACAAGGGGTCAAGGATCACACTTAGGTATTTAAACCACAACAAGTGTACCCACTCTGATACCAATTGAAAGCTCAAAAATGTATGAAACACAAGAGCTTGTTTAGACCACCTAATTAAAAATTACAGCTAGATGGCTTTTACTCTTTACTTAATCAAAGTGTGGAAACAAGAGTAAATGTGCGCAATGAAGCGATACTACTTTAGTGCATAAACATGAACAACAAACAATAAAAGTAAAGCACAAGAGTAAGGGAAGAGAGATACAAACCACGATGTGTTATCGAAGAGGAAACTGAAGAACTCAGCGAAAAACCTCTTTGCCACCCTCCAAGCGATAAATCGATCCACTAGAGAATAAAGTTGGAGTACACAAATAACAAGAGACCCTCCAAGCCTAGTCTACCCAATGTACTTGAGCCCTCCAAGCTTCTGCTACTAACTGACTTTGCCAAGCCTTGTCTTCTCTAGGTCTCTAGATCCCGCAATATGCCCGATTGCATCCGCCAAGCCTGACCGACTTCTTTTGGCAAATCTCCAATGCTTCCCAACTCCAAAACACTCTCTGCACTCTGAAAAGGTGTGGCTTGTCTTGAATACAAATCTCCTCTTAAGGTATGACAATGGGAGAAGGAAGGAGAAGAGGCTAGAATGATTTCTCGCTAAGGATGAGTAGCTCTCTCTCTAAAAGATGGGCGTGTGTGTGTGTTGTAGAAAACCTATCTAGGGTTTTTCTTTCTAGATGTCCTCCTTCCAATTTCTGTAGGTAATGAGGGTATATATAGTATGGGTGAAGGGCAAGAAAGTCACTCTTAAAAATCCTCCAGGCAGAATGTTTTGCAAGTACCTCGCAGGAAGGCCTTACTCGCGAGACACTCGTGAAACTGATAGCCTGGCATGACTCTTCATTTTTCAGTCATATGCTTCTCATGTGGCTATTTCGCCAGTTAGCTTCCCGTGAGCTTCTCGCGAAATCCACTTGATCTTCAATTAAGCTTAAGTCTTCACCAACTTAATACTAAACCCAATAGAGTAAAATCTCACAAAAATACAAGGAACAAAATTAAAGCAAATACAACACTTTTTGTCATGGAATAAAGCCAACATAAAACATAGTTGTAAACCACAACTTTACACACATCATTTGGAAGCTTGGCATCCTTGGGAGAAAAGCAGATGTATGAGCTAACATAGGGCCTAAAGAAGATCAATTGCTACTTCTTGTGGGTTGTTAGAGAAACCACACAAAAAAAAAACTTCCGACTAATTTTTTACAAGAAACAGTAGAGAAGGGACTAGTTGTGAGCTGGTGCCCTCAGTTAGAAGTATCGGCTTATAAGGCCATTGGGTGCTTCATGACTCATTGTGGCTGGAACTAGACTCTTGAGGCATTGAGCTTAGAGTTGCCATTGGTTGCAATGCCACAATGGACAAATCAGACAACCAATGCAAAGTTCATTGTGGATGTGTGGCAGATAGGGGTCAGAGTTAAATTAGACGAAAGAGGCATTGCTACCAAAGAAGAAATAGAGTTGTCTATAAAGGAAGTAATAGAAGGAGAAAAAGGGAAAGAGATGAAAAAGAATTCAGTAAAATGGAAAGAATTGGCTAAAGAGGCAGTGGATGAAGGTGGAAGTTCTGATAAAAATATAGAGGAGTTTGCGGCAAAACTTGTATGCTCTGGAAGTTAATGTAGGAAAAATAGTATGGAGTGAATAAGAAATTGACTCTTAATATGACCGCTTGAACATGATTTGGAGTGGTAAGAATCCTTGAGTCCCACATAAGAAATGATAGAAAATATGAGTTTTGGGTTGGATATTAAGTTGGGCTTTAGGTATGTATGGACTGAGCCCACTTATCTAATTAATAATAATATTTTATTATTCTATTTCTTGAGTCAGTAAGTCTGTATATAGTAGTTATTTTCTGATATAGTGTATGTCTGTTTAGTAACATATAGAGTAGTTCATTTGTGCATTCATTTGAGTCAAAGAGAGAGAAAGAGACATAGAGTAGTTCACAGAGAACGGACCTTGTGTGCTTCTTCTCCATGCTGTAGATCATTTTATCATGGGAGGCAGATATTCGTGAGTCTCAAAGCACCATAGATTGTGTGAGGGACGAAATCTGCTTTAAGGAGATTGTGTCAAACACAAGACTTGATCTGAATCATTCATCTTTCACGCATTTGGTCTGTGAGTTTTTAATTATTTGTAGATTTATTCTTATATAGTATATACAATATTTATTTATTGCTTTTGTCTATTACATTTATTTGTATTATTGCTTGTATTTAGATATGTATGTTGTTCCTTTTGGTCAATCACAAAAGTAAATTATTGAAATATATCCAACAATCTTAAAGCAGATTTCTGTTTCTTAAATTATTTTTGTGATTATTGTTAAAGGAATTTTATGATTTTATATATAAAAGTTTTTTGCAAAACGAATCCATAGTGGGAATGGCATTGTTTTATTCTGAAACTTTTTTTTTCTCTGAAATTGTTTTACAATATGTGGTTCTTGTTAGTAGACATTGTATGTGCCAACATTAATCTGTGAATCTTCTACTCCGGGCTAAAGTTGAAAATTGTGATTATAATATAACCGTTTGAGTGAGTTTGTTTCGTTGGATGTTGTTTTGTTGGCTCATATGTATATTTGAGTTTTTTATGAGGGTTTCACATAAATGGAACCCAAGACCGATTTTGAGAAGGCCATGTGGCAAGTTTTTATTAGTGAAGTATAGAATGGAGCAGGAAAAGTGGGACAGAAAATTTGGACTCGGTAAGTTCAAGATTGAACTTTGGCATGGATAACTTCAATTTTTCCATGGACCTTGCAGTTTCGATCTGTTTGATCTTTGGCCGATTGATATATGTATATTATTTGAAGACAAATAGTGCTAGTAACGTATCATCAAACATGACTTTATGCGTGGAATTTCATGTTTAATAATTGATTTGAGAATTATTTGGATTTGTGTAAATATTATAATTCATTGTGCATATTCAGGACCAAAATGGGCATTTGCCCCTTTTGCCCAAAGTGCCCAAAGCAAGTAGCAAAATGCCCCTGTTTTGAAACTTGATTTTTAAAAAATCGAGTTTTAATGAAAAAAACTCAATTTAATGAAAATCAATTTACTTTCAAAATGTTACATGGAACTTGAGTTCCATGTAATTTTTTTTTTTTTTTTAAGTTTTTGCCTATAACTCGATTTTCTAAAAATCTAGTTTTTCATTGAAACTCGATTGTTAGAAAATCTAGTTTAAAACCGGAGCATATGGCTAAATAGTTTCAAAACAGAGGCATTTTGCTACTTGTTTTGGGTGAAATGGACAAATGCCCGTTGTGTGAATATCCTTAGTGATATACATGATGCTTAACTGGTTTATAGTTCATAGTAATTGAATATGCTGTGAATGTCAATCATATGTCCTTGACCTTTTATGTGCAATGGTGTATGTGCTAGATGAATAAAGGAAATTGGGAATTTTATTGGAGACAAATTTATTTTGAATCCTTTTAAATGCTTTCAGGGTGTGGCTGCCATCTTATTTATTAGTTAGTTTTTTTTTTTTTTTTTTTCATTAAGTGATGCACTAATTGATAATTAAAATAGCTTTATGACAGCACTTATTAATAATTTTAAATGTGTGGATATAAGCCCAATATTTGATAGTGTCAAACTTGAAAAGAGAATGAGACGAATTGCACAATAATGAGGCTGTTATTATGGGGTTTCAATCTCAATTAGAGTGTGTTTAGTTCACCCCTAGGCTAGATGTGTTATTTATTTATAAAGTTTAAGAGACAAATGTTTGTATTGATATGGAGGATACATGGTTGTTGTATTTGAGCACGTATAGCCTTATTTAATTTCATACATGTATATGTGTGTGTGTGTGTGTGTGTGTGTGTGTGTGTGTGTGTGTGTGTGTATTTGGGCATGTGTGAGCTTGATTGGACATTAATGTGTTTAATCCCAATATATGTTTGGTAATATTTCTTTGGATGAAGTATATGTTACATGCCTTAGTTGACATGCTTAAGTTGTCTAATGTTTTGGAATGCACAAAAGTCTATTATGAGTGCTTTTTAAGTAAGCAAGGATGAGACAGTAGAGATATTCATTCATTATAAGAATGAAGTTGATAAATAACTCAATGAATACAATAAGTTCTTGATTACCATAGAACTTGAGGGGGGAAGCTACTGTTTCCACTATTTATTTTTTCATTAAGATGTCTTAAAATAAAACCACTAAGACACCTTGTGAATTATGGAAAGAGTGATCGCCTTTCTGTAAATTCTTTAAATGTGGGGGTGTTTGATGAAGGTGGTGATTTCTATTCTTAAAGGATGAAGAACCACTGATTGTGTTTTCATTGGTTATGGTCATAATAGTAGTGCACAGTGCTTTTCTAAATTATGAATCTATTATTCTTATATGCATGAAAATTAATTAGAATATATTTCAAGTGTTAAACTTTCTTAAAAGAAAGTTTGAGTCTATGTTTAGTATCTCTCATGATCAAGAGTTGATGGAAGAGAAGTTGAACCTATGCATAATAAAAGGACAAACTTCATATTTGTTTGGTCTAGATTTGCTAATTTATATGTTAAAAGATGAACTTAAAGCTTCAAAGAAGCGATATCTTGAGGTGCCTTCTTGAAAAAAAGATTGTCAATAGTGCAATAAATCCATCTTAGAAATCTATGCATAGTAGTTGGTAAATCTACCACCTGGGAATTTGAGAATGGAATTATTGACTATTACAAGGCAAGACTTGTTGTAGAAAGCTACAAACAAAAGAAAGATGTGAGTTTTCTTGATTCACAATAAACTAAAGGGGTTTATGGTTCTTGTACAAAGAAACAAAATGCGTAACTTGTTAAATCTTTTTATAGATTGAAGCAAGTTTCAATGCAATGACATGAGAAATTTGGCAATGAGATGATGTCAAATGAGTTTAGATTTAATGCGACTAGTGTGTGATGTGAAATATATCACAAGAGGCTATGTCGTCGTGGGATATTGTTAGGATCTAAAAGTTTAGAACAATTGGCAAATCGTGAGCACACAAGAACATGTAAGCTACGGAAAGAAGAATTCAGAAATTGCCTGGTTCGACCGATCGAAAGATAGGCTCGACCGATCGAAAGTCGTATCTGCAGAATTTTAAGTTAGCCCAAACAGCAGTTCTAGCCCATTAAGGATTAGGGTTTCAAATCTACTTCTCCCACTATATAAAGGAAACCCTAAGCACGTTTTTACGGGGCTTTTTAGAGAGAAAAAAGTGTGCCTCTTTTGTATTTTAGGGTTTTGTTTCTAAAACCTCTCTTATTACTTCTACCGGTGTTGTTTCCTGAAGAATCTCAAGATCCGGTATTGCTGAAGTTGCTGCCTTCTCTAGTCATCAAAGGTGCTGATGATCTAAACCTTCAAGGGTGGTTTTGGAGTCACAAACAGGAGAGTTTGTGTTGCTAAACCTTTGAGTGGGATCTCAAAGTCACAAACGGTGGTGTTTGTGTTTTGCAAAGGTCAAAGAAAGAAGGAGTCCGTGGATCTTGGAGCTATCATGGGGTCGTGGTAGTAAGTTTCCTACACTGGGTAGCAATAGGATGTTAGTGGTCTAAGTCGCTATTGTGTAAACTTCGATTCTTTCTAGTGGATTTGCTATTTTACCTTGAAGATAGCTAGGTTAAATCCTCCCCAGGTTTTTTACCGGTTTGGTTTTCCTGGGTCATCAGATCTTTGTGTTCTTTATTTTCCGCTGCTTTATTGTTTTTGATTATTTGTGTTAACCTAGTTCTGTTTAAATTACCTAAGTTAATCACTTGGATAATTCTCTAGGTTAATCTGTTGGGTTTAGGGGGTCTAAATGAACTGACAGATACGCTCGTGTAAGTGTTGTAGATGTGATACAAGAAATGAAAATTTTTAATATATCTAATGGACTTGTCTTGTCTCAATCACATGTGCAATGTGATGACAGTCTAGTGAGAACACCTTATGCAAAGAGCATATATGTCTTTTGGGAAGTCTATAAATCTAAACAAACATGCATTGTTGGATACTTGTGCCTCCTATTTGTATATATTGGTAGGGCACAGAGTTATGGTGGGTCTTGACATATTCGTCAGATACATAATAATACGAGGCAGTTGCACTCAAATGGAAGTAGTTTTAGATTATAAAATGGATTCGTAATCAATTTTTTGAGTGGAGAGCAAGTAAACTGCTCATCAAGAGGAATGAAGTTAAAGCCTATGACCTAAAAGTCTCCGGGATGGCAACCCAACCTAGTTGATTGGAGATCCCAAGATCTAGGTTCAAAGAGACAACCTAATCGTGGAGACTAGTTTTATCACTACGGAGAGAACACCTCCCACCCATTCCTATGATGAAATAGTGATTCTTGTAAGTGATGTTAAGGGTAAGCTTTGCTTTTAATGATTCTTATATCTTGGAAAACCAAGTGGGGTATAGTAGGATATTCTTAATAAGAGTCACCTAAATGAGTGTGAAGTGTGCCTCTTCTATGAGAGTTTCAAGGCTGAATTCTTTAAAGCACTTCATGAATTTACCAGGATATGTTCATGGCCGAAATGAACACAACCATAAGAATGAAATATGTTTGAAAAAGAGCTATGTGAATTCTATTGTCTTGGTATACACAAACGGCTGACAGATCAAAAACATTGTGTTCACTAATTAGCTAGTATATCCAATAGTCTTTCACAAAGGAATGTTCAAAGCCAAAAGCCACCTCTCCCGATACAGTAACTTTTCGTCTACTCTCTTTGTGTCTGCATCATCATTTTCATTGTGTTTTATCAATTTCCATTCATGTGGGGGATTGTTGGAAAAATAGTATGGAGTGAATAAGAAATTGACTCCTAATGTAACCACTTGAACATGATTTGGAGTGGTGAGAATCATTGAGTCCCACATAGGAAATGATAGAAAATATGAGTTTTGAGTTGGATATTGAGTTGAGCTTTAGGCATGTGTGGATTGGGCCCACTTATCCAATTAATAATAATATTTTATTATTTTATTTCTTGAGTCAGTAAGTTTGTATACAACAGTTATTTTTTGAAACAGTGTATGTCTGTTTAGTAATGTATAGTTTATAGTCTCTCATTCATGAGAAACAATTTATTTTTAGAAAAACTCTTCTAGAGAGAATATTTTTGTGCATTCATTTGAGTCAAAGAGAGAGAAAGAGACATAGAGTAGTTCACAGAGCACGGACCTTGTGTGCTTTTTCTTTGTGCTGTAGATCATTTTATCTTGGGAGGCAGACGTCCGTGAGTCTCAAAGCACCACAGATTGTGTGAGGGGCGAAATCTGCTTTAAGGAGATTGTGTCAAACACATGACTTACTCTGAATCATTCATCCATCATGCATTTGGTCTGTGAGTTTTTAATTATTTGCAGATCTTTTTTATATAGTATATACAGTATTTATTTATTGCTTTTGTCTATCACGTCTATTTGTGATATTGCTTGTATTTTGATCTGTATATTGTTCCTTTTGATCAATCACAAAAGTAAATTATTGAAATATATCCAATAGTGAATGTAAGCAATAACTCTTCGATTCAAAAATGATCAAGAAAAAAAAAAAGATTTTAGCCAACTCTCTCAGTTTGCTTTCCATTCAAAGTGGAGAACATATATTTTTTGTTTGGAATCAAGATTTCATTGGCACAATTCTTGAACCAAATATTTTAGCAAGGAGATTGAATCGTTAGTATTGCAATATAAATATAAAGAATTGTACTCACTTAGTCATCAATATAAAAATATATTTGTGAATAATTTCAATTTTTTGATTTACAAAAATGAAAATTCGAAAAAAAAAGAAAGAAAAGTTGTTGGACAATTAATGACAACCCCAAATGAAAATTGGTCTGTCTTGGCACTTTGAAATTTCCTATGCCACTTTTGTGATTGGAATTTGGAACAAAATCCTGATTTAAAATTTATCAACCGGGTTCCTAGGCTCGCAGCTGCGCAAGTTGTTGAGGGTTAACCACTTCGACTCTTGACATGTATATATCATATACCGAAATATTCAATAATTACATTGGTGTAAAATAATATGGCAAAGAAAAAGGGATGCCATCATCATTACATAAGTGGGAAAAAATATAAAATAAAATAAGGACAAGTCCTCCTATGCCTTATCTCTATAAGAGTCTTATGTAAGTCACTTGTCTAAGCTTTAGTAAATTAATAAGAACACCAATTTCACTAAGTACCCCTTTATCTCTATAAGAGTCTTATGTGAGTCACTTGTCTAAGCATAAGTCATGAGACCTCTTAAGTTCTGAGATACTTATTAAAAAATAAATAAATTTAATAGCTGAGATTGCATCTTTTGTATGTAAACCCCTTTTATATATTTGGCTAGATTTCAAAACTCATCCTCTAAATTTCACTACTTTTCATTTCAGTCTTCTAAGTTTTCCATTTATCATTTAAGTCCTCTAAGTTTCAAAACACTCAAATTTAACTTTCGTTATCTTGCCATCCACTTCTGTTGTTAAATTACCAAAACTACATCGTTTTGCCCTTAAATAAAATTTAATTTTAATTTTATTATTTATTTCCTAAAAACATTAATTAAAAAAATCCAAAAATTAAAAACAAAAACTTATTCGGTAAACCAACCCTCCCCGTAAAAAATAAAAAAAACCCACCCCCATTCCCAATCTTTTGCTAGTTAGAACCCATTAAGCACTTTGAGGTAGTAACATATTTAAGAATTTAGTTCCATAAAAGGCATGACCTGTGCTATCCCTTCATCAATGGCTTTCTTGTAGATAATGTCAGTGGAGTGAAAATCATTGCCAGACTTGTCATCACAGGCAAGTTTCTAGAGTCTAGACACTTTCGTGAGTGGGAACTTCACCATGGATCTTATCGTAGCTATCGTTTATGGAGGAGTTATATAACTCAATCTCAATCTCCTTCTCCATCTCAATCTTGGTCTACTTCTCACTCTTCATCTCTTAATTTTCGAGTTAGGGTGTGCTTTTGGGGGTGGGTTTTTTTTTTTTTAATTTTTTATTTTACGGGGATGGTGGGTTTACCGAATAGGTTTTTGCTTTTAATTTTTGATTTTTTTTAGGAAATAAATAATAAAATAAAAATTGAATTTTTAATTCAGGGCAAAAGTAATGATGTAGATTTGGAAATTCAACGGCAGGAGTGGATGGCAAGATAATGGAAAATTGGAATGTTTTGAAATTTAGAGGACTTAAATGACAGATGACAAACCTAGAGGACTGAAATGAAAGATAGTGAAGTTTAAAATGTGAGTTTTGAAATTTAGCCTAAAATTAGTAAAAGTTCTATGCCAACTAAAGATGAAGTAAATACTAAAAAAAATGCTAGAGGTAATAGATGCCTCAAATTATTTAACACTAGTGTGTAACCCCCTGCATATGCACGGGTACATTTAAAAACAATCACAATTACATATTATATATATGATTATGTTTTTTATGGTTTATTATATTGGACTCCTCGTTTTCAACATTAAATTAACTAATTTGGCACAAAAATTTAAAAATTTAGATTAGATGGGACACGTGGCACAAAATTAAACTCTAATTAAAATTCAATTTTTACCTAAATTAACTCACTTGACACAAAATTCTAAAATTAGATTAGATGAGACACGTGGCGTAAAATTAAACACTAATTGAATTCCAATTGAAAATTTAATTGGATTTTCTCTCTGCTCTACCTATTATTATATATATAGATATATAGATTATAGCATTGAATAAAATAGAGACATTTAGCATTTGCTAATTATCCGGTGCATCACACGGGTTATACTAAAACACCATACCATTTTTAGTGTATGCAAGGTTTAAATCGCAAATATTTGATTTGATGACAAGATTCTTTACTAATTGAGATAAACTAGAACCCATTACTATTTATTTAATATTATATACAAACAAAAACTACGTTATAAAATTGACCCAAATGAGAAATTATTTTCAATTTCTTGGCCATTTGGGAGCCTCAAATGAATAAACTACTAGATTGAAATCTATGTGAAAATACGAGTGGGAAAGCAACTAGTTTTTTTTTTTTAATAAAAAAAAAAATCATTTGGGAGAAAATCAATTATCACTTGTCAACACAGAGAAAGGAGGGGGGGAGACGGGGGAGGGGTGATGGGGAGAGGAGAGAGAAGTTACCATTTGAAAGTGTTTTTTGAATGTTGAGTATATAACTTAAAAAAAAAAAAAAACATTTGTTCTTTTTTTTTTTTTCTTTTTTTTTTTGCTTGCCTTTATATTGTTACTTCACACTTATATAGAAAAGAAAAGATTTTCGGTGGAGAATCCTTTCAGTTTGATGTTTTCTTTTCCTTCTTTATTTTTCTACCCAATCAATCCCAACCTCGATCTTCATATAACAATATACTGGTAAAGAACTCGATTTTTAGTCATCCACTTGGCAAGTGATTCAGCTATATCACTGAACTGGGACAAAATTGGCCTATGCCCTTTTCAAAAAAACACTCCAGTATTGTGCCCCCCTTTCCCAAACTAATTAGGGAAGATCCCCTCTTTTGAAATTTGATTTTCTCAAAATCGAGTTAAGCCCCATAGCGGCGTTTTTAAGGAGCCTATAGTAACGTTTTCATGACTTATAGTGGTGTTTTGGAACTCGAGCTCCATGAACTCGAGTTATAGGTAAAAAAAATAAAAAATTTTGCCTATAACTCGAGTTCATGGAGATCGAGTTTCAAAACGCCACTATAAGTCCTGAAAACGTCACTATAGGCTCCTTAAAACGCCGCTATAGGGCTCCAGAAATTTTTTTTTAATCTCGATTTTTAGAAAATCGAGTTACAAAAGAGGGGCATTTCTCTAATTAGTTTGAGAAATGGGGCAAAATGCCACTTTTTTTGCAACAAAAGGGCATTTACCCATTTTGTCCCACTAAACTATCCAAGAACAACATGGTAATTAGCTAGGCTAGGATGCTCAACAAACTACTGAAGAAGCTCTGCTCGGTTCAAAGAAGTGAATTTAACTATTTTTCACTTTGGAACAACTTCACAAGAAGTACAGACATGATAAAGCATAGTTATCCAATCCAACTTTTCTATCTCTTTTCTGATAGATATTTTCACTAGTAATATGTCCAAGTCACATCTAATCAACATGCAAATTGCCAATGTTGTCAGTTCGTTTAGACCCCTGTAAACTAGATTGATTAACCTAATTAATTAACCAAGTGAATACTTAGGTTTATTATTCAGATCTAGGTTAAAACAATAACAATCATATTAAGTAAAACAGCGGAAAAATAAAGAACACAAAGATATAATGACCCAGGAAAACCAAACCGGTAAAAAACCTGGGGAGGATTTAACCTAGCTATCCTCAAGGTAAAATAGCAAATCCACTAGAAAGAATTGAAGTTTACACAATAGCGACTTAGACCACTAACATCCTATTGCTACCCAATGTAGGAAACTTACTACCACGACCACGTGACAGCTCCGAGATCCACGGACTCCTTCTTTCTTTGACCTTTGCAAAACACAAACACCCACGCTTGTGACTTTGAGATCCCACTCAAAGGTTTAGCAACACAAACTCTCCTGTTTGTGACTCCAAGACCACCCTTGAAGGTTTAGATCATCAGCACCTTTGATGACTGGAGAAAGCAGCAACTTCAGCAATACCGGATCTTGAGATTCTTCAAGGAACAACATCGGTAGAAGTTATAAGAGAGGTTTTAGGAACAAAACCCTAAATACAAAAGAGGCACACTCTTCTCTCTCTAAAAAGCCTTATAAAAACGTGCTTAGGGTTTCCTTTATATAGTGGGAGAAGTAGATCTGAAACCCTAATCCTTAATGGGCTAGAACTGCTGTTTGGGCCAACTTAAAATTCTGCAGATACGATTTTCGATCGGTCGAGCCTGTTTTTCGATCGATCGAACCAGGCAGATTCTGAAATCTTCTTTCTGCAGCTTGTATGTTCTTGTGTGCTCACGATTTGCCAATTGTTCTAAACTTTTAGAACCTAACAATCTCCCCCTTTGGCAATTCGTGAAAAAACTTTCATACAAAATGAGATGTTAAAATACAAGAACAACCCAATACAATAAAATGCCCAATTACATCACAAATCCCAATCTAAGACTCTTAACTTAGAAGTTGCCAAGAAGAGGTAAAAGGTCTTGATTAGAATGCACCTCTCTTTCCTGAAACACTCAACAAACACATCAACGCATGTGTGGAAAGAACGACATATAAACAATAATATGAGACATAATATAAAAACAAAAATAAATTCTAACTCTTCCCCTAAGTTAGATACATCAAAAAGGTTTTATATTCTCCCCCTAAACAAAACAAATTTATCTCGTCCTAAACAACACAAACAGGATTCCCACATTTCATCTATTTCTCCCCCTTTTTGTCATGTATTGACAAAAACAACTTAAACAAAGAGTAGAGTGACAGTAAATATGAGAGAAAAAAAGAGAACCAAGGGAACATAAAACAGTTTAGCTCTATAGAAAATAGAGAAAACTCCCCCTATAAAGAGCAACAACTCTCCCTATAAACAACATAGGCAAAAAAAAAACTTTTCTCCCCCTATAAAAATAGGAAAAACAAAACAAGGTTTGGGAAAAATTTAGGAGATGTGGATAAATAAAAACACACAAATCTAAAAAAAATTGAGTTGAGGATACACATGAAGAAAAATATTCTCTCTTTCAATAAATGCAAACTTGACACTATGTGACCCATAAACAGTTGCATGAGTAGAGAAAATATTTGCACATTATTATTCATCATATCTCTTAAGAAAAATATTTTCTGTAGTTCACACATCAAGAAAAATAGCATATACTAAAATGTACAAAGGACTCAAAAATTAATCAATCAATTTTCAATTCAAGTTGAGTACCCAATTTAGCAAAGTGTATGCATGGTATGTGTGAAAAACAATGAGAGATATGACTGCAAAACTGCAAGATGAATACAGAAAACAATGCAACTCATGTGAATCCTAAACATAAATGATGCAAAAAAAATTTTGGTCAAAACTCTAAAAACTGAAAATTTTTCAGTTTCGATCGATCGAATATCGATCGAATACCAATCGAGTTAGACAGAATCAAACCAAAAAATTTTAATCGCAATTTCGATCGATCGAGAGACAGATTCGATCGGTCGAAATTCTGGAAAACTCAAATTTTTGAAAAACAGAGCAATTTAATGCAGTAACTCCTCAAAGCACAATATTTCATGAATGAAATGCATGAGTATGAGACTAAAAGTTTTTCAAAAACACATGAATTCAGCCCAGATCTTCCAAAATTAAGATTTTCAATCAATTTGTCCTTAAAAATCAAATTTTGCATCAAAATCAAGGAAAATTTAATCTTGGATGGCCACAACAAAATCACACACAATAACATATACAAAGTTTAGCAAAGAGTAACTTGTGTAGTGTGTGCAACTAGCAAAAGCTTGAGAAACATGTGAGAAGATATGTGAATAGAAATCAATCACAAAGTCTACAAAATTCATCACATAAATTTGAAAGAGACTATTACTTAAAGAGTTACATCATATAACTCTCACATCTCCTAGAATAAAAGCTTGCAATCATGTAAGTTTCTTGATTTGCCTCATAATGTACACACCAATTTTAATTAATTTGAATTCATTATAGCCCAATAATGTACACACCGATTTTAGCATTTAAACCGAGGCTACACCGTATGTTCTTTTTGTGCATGTGCTACACTTTCTCGAGCACAAAATCTTACGATATGCACTAAGGTGTTCATAATTGACTAGTAAACAGTGGTGAGATGGTTATTTATGCCTTTCTCAATAAGTTCAAGTCCAACAATCAAAGGCATGTGATTTCAAGATCAAGATCATGTGATCAAAAACTACAAACATCTTCCCACACAACATGCGCTACAAAGACTTCAGCCAGTAAAGTGCAATAAATAAGCTCATCCAAGCTAAACAAGGTACATAAACATGTTATGTAAAGATAATATGGCCAATCCTTTATTTCAAATCCAAGAAAAATTAATGCAAAACACAAAAGTATTTTTGGTTTAAAAGAAATTTTATGACTAAAAAAAACACACATTATGCTAAATGAACAATGCAAAACTATGCATGATAGTGCTTAACTAAGCTATAGAGGCTACACAAACAAGAAATATCAATTTCTTAATTAACCCATGAGTACATGTACAAATAGTACATACTCAAACAAAATCAAAAAATAACTTAGCACTTATATAACACATGCTATTCAAGTTTCTCCACAATGTCAAGCATGTTCTAAATCAAGAGAGAGATATCATAACTCATGTAATCCTCAATAAAAATAAAACTAGACACAAAATAAAATATTTTTGTCTTTTTGAAATTTTTCAATGTTTTTGGATTTTTTTTTTAAATAAAAACAACCTAAAAAAAACAACCAAAAACAGAAACAAAATATGTCCACAAATAATTGAAAGAATTAAATCAGGGACAAGTCAACAACACTCACCTTAGAGAATCTTTTCTCACCCATATAGCACGAGTCTTCGGCTTTGTAGGTGAAAATCCATGAGAAGCAGAGTGTATTTGAGGGATTATACCAATCTTCTGAGAAAGATTAAAATCTTGTAATTTCCTTTCACAAGCCAACAAGCTTAAATTTTTCAAAAGCATATGAAACAATTTATTTGGACTTATGGCAAGAGAAATATCATCACATATCCTAGATTGAAATTCAGAATGTTTAAATTTCAATTTATGACAATTAAGACGAATGTAACCGGAAACACCACAAAAGTGACAAACAGGAACAAATTTAAGAACATCAGTATTCCTAACAGCAAATATCGTCTCAGATTTTTGTTTTTGCCTCAACAAAGAACAATTTGGTCTAATATGACCAACAACACCACAAAGGTGACAGGTAGGCACAAAAACAGATTTCTTATGCTCTCTAACAGTAGGTTTAGACTTAGGTGTAGAAACTTCAGCGTCTACATCAGAACTTTTACCTTTGTCTAACCTAGCAAAATAAGCCTTGTCTTTATTATTCCTCTTGAAAGGATGGATATAAACTTTTTCAGCTTTAGGCTTAAGAGAAACAGAAACACTTCTGTTAACAACAGCAGGCTTGGTACTAGTCAAATTTTCAATTTTAGCCTTAGATTCAACTAACTCTTGTTCCAAGCTTTTCATCTTCTCATCTTGAGAGGAAATTTGATTTCTCAAAAATTCATTCTTTTTATTAGATTCATCTAATCTAACAATCAATTCCTCTTTTTCAAGATTAGCCGATTTTAACTCTTCCTTGAATTTCTTAGCAATTCTCATAGTTTTCAATAATTCCTTACGAAGAGTTTCACAGGCATCAAAAAGATCAACAGAAACAACAGTGTCCTTCTTATTCAAATCATCACAATCAAAAACAGTAAGACACTTAAAATTATCCATAATAACAGGGATCAAGGATCAGCTCTTAGATCAAAAGATCTAAAACAGAAGAGCTACCCGCTCTGATACCACTTGTCAGTTCGTTTAGACCCCTGTAAACTAGATTGATTAACCTAATTAATTAACCAAGTGAATACTTAGGTTTATTATTCAGATCTAGGTTAAAACAATAACAATCATATCAAGTAAAACAACGGAAAAATAAAGAACACAAAGATATGATGACCCAGGAAAACCAAACCGGTAAAAAACCTGGGGAGGATTTAACCTAGCTATCCTCAAGGTAAAATAGCAAATCCACTAGAAAGAATTGAAGTTTACACAATAGTGACTTAGACCACTAACATCCTATTGCTACCCAATGTAAGAAACTTACTACCACGACCACGTGACAGCTCCGAGATCCACGGACTCCTTCTTTGTTTGACCTTTGCAAAACACAAACACCCACGCTTGTGACTTTGAGATCCCACTCAAAGGTTTAGCAACACAAACTCTCATGTTTATGACTCCAAGACCACCCTTAAAGGTTTAGATCATCAGCACCTTTGATGACTAGAGAAGGCAGCAACTTCAGCAATACCGGATCTTGAGATTTTTCAAGGAACAACACCGGTAGAAGTTATAAGAGAGGTTTTAGGAACAAAACCCTAAATACAAAAGAGACACACTCTTCTCTCTCTAAAAAGCCTTATAAAAACATGCTTAGGGTTTCCTTTATATAGTGGGAGAAGTAGATCTGAAACCCTAATCCTTAATGGGCTAGAACTGCTGTTTGGGCCAACTTAAAATTCTGCAGATACGATTTTCGATCGGTCGAGCCTGTTTTTCGATCGATCGAACCAGGCAGATTCTGAAATCTTCTTTCTGCAGCTTGTATGTTCTTGTGTGCTCACGATTTGCTTATTGTTCTAAACTTTTAGAACCTAACAAATGTTAATTAGGAGATCGAACAATGATTTAAGAATTTTATGCTTTTGATATCAATATCATAAGTCAAAGCACACATCTAATATAATCGACATGCCAATGCCACACACTACTAGCCCACTCTATTGAGGTGATATGTGGCAAAGCTAAATTGAATACCTATTGTGTAGCAATATTGAAAAGTAAAAGAGAATTCAACCCACCACAATTTATGTTTGTGAAAGAGAACCTTTTAGCTGTATTTGAGTTTTATGACAACGTTTTTGTGCTACCTTCTTAATCTCACTATTTTTGTATTGAAACTTTCTTTTAAACGCTGCCAGTGGATGTAGGATTAAAGTAAAACTAAGTAAATCTTTGTGTTTTATGTGTGATTGTTTTTTCTATTTCTAAAATCCACTATTACTTGGTTATTACATATCTAACAAATTGGTACAAAAAATTATGTTATCTCATATTCCTTATGATAGAGCTATTGCGAGCATGATGTATGCTATTATTTGCACCCATCCATGTATATATTTCACATATATTAGTGTGGCAATGCAAATAGATGGCTAATATTGGTAAAGAAAATTGACAAGCTGTGGAATGGGTTCTTTAATATTTGACAACTATTGTAAAGGTTGATTTGGTATATAGTAAAGCTTCTACTAATAGTAGTTGCGTTGTTCAATTTGTACATTTGGAATATGCTCGTGATTTGGGTAAGAGGAGATCTCTAATAATTTATGTCTTCACATTATATAATTATGCCATTAAAAAATTATATAAATATCCAAATTAGGTTAGAAGATGCGCCACTTTTCTTTGAAAACTGTGGCTATTCAAACTATGTCAAGAAAAAAAAAAAAAAAAAAAAAAAAAAAAAAAAACTCTTTGTACTTTACTTTTTTTTTCCACTAAATTTCCCTTTAACTAATGTGCTTACATATTTGCAACCATTTATGCTTCCTCCTCTCAATTCCCTACTTCTAGCTAGTGATTTCTATTGGCATTTACCACCCTATCCTTAGGACGGAAAAAAATTGTATCTTATACCCTATAATTTAGGGGTGAAACAATTTAAACTATATAGTTTCTACAGTAGCAAATTATTAGGACTAAAGAGAAAAGAAAAAATAAATTTTTAAAAGTAATAAACCAAATAATATAGTTTTGAAATTAACAAATAAAACCTTAACAAAAACAAAAAGTTAAATTCTACTCCAACTAAAAGTCTATTATTAAAAATTTTAAAACTTATATTTATTTTGCTATGGTTTTTCGATATAATCTCTATTAACTAATAATTCATCCCTATAGTTAAATCCCACAAAATATATCCAAGGTTGTTGTATTTTTTTTTTCAAAATACAACTTATTCTTATATTTTAATTTAACAAATTCATGCATTAGCTCAATTTGCTAGGAATTCTTTAGATGTGGATTTGTATTGGATGGAAGATTCTCCCCCACCAACCATAGAAACCTTGTATCATGACTCTTTATCATTATAATTGAATGAATATTTCCCCTTCAAAAAAAAAAAAATCAATAAATTCATCTTACTTATTGTTTTCTGCTTTTGAATTTACATGCAGGATATTATGTTAAATAAAGTTTACTATAAATTCTTGGTTCTCTTATGTAAGTTTTTATTTTTATTTTTTATTGTAAGTTCGTTTAGACCCCTGTAAACTAGATTGTTTAACCTAATTAATTAACCAAGTGAATACTTAGGTTTATTATTCAAATCTAGGTTAAAACAATATCAATCATATCAAGTAAAGCAGCGAAAAAATAAAGAACACAAAGATATGATGACCCAGGAAAACCAAACCGGTAAAAAACCTGCGGAGGATTTAACCTAGCTATCCTCAAGGTAAACTGAATCCACTATGAAAGAATCGAAGTTTACACAATAAGACTTAGACCACTAACATCCTATTGCTACCCAAGTGTAGGAAACTTACTACCACGACCCCATGATAGCTCCGAGATCCACGGACTCCTTCTTTCCTTGAATTCTTCAGCAAATCACAAGCGCACCTGCTTGTATATCTTTATGCTCTTTTGATTCTGCAACTGTATTGATTTATCAAGCTCTAGACATAAGTCTTGAGTTTGTAAACCCTAAGTGTATGTGAAGGTAAACACCTCTAGATCTCACAATGAGATTCACAAACACAGCATTCAGAACCCCCAAAAATGTGGCTAGGGTTTCCCCTTTTATACTTAGGGCAAAACATAAAATCCTATACATTAAATGGGCTTGGGCTGAGTTGGAATTTTCTGCAGAAAAACGATCTGCCCGATTTTCGATCGATCGAGTCTAATTATCGATCGATCGAGTTAGACAGAAAGTGAACAGTTACTTCTGCAGTAAACTCGATTCCAACTTTACATAAAATCTCATACTTTGAGCAAAGTCTAACACAAGACAAAACATTGTTTTGATCATGGTTTGCCAACATTACAAATTGAAGTTCTAATACATTAGTTCCTAATTCTTAGAACCTAACATTTATTATTATTATTATTATTATTTTATATTCTCAATTGTTGAATTTTTTTGTGAATTTTTGATTTTTGGTTTTAGTTATTGTACTTAATTTGTGAGTTTGTTGATTTTTTCAATTAGACTATCACTAGGAAAAAAAATCAGTATTGAGAAACTATTTTGTTTATTATTGTCTGTGCTGACTATGGCATAAATTAAATATAACACAAATAGAAATGATCAAACTTATTCCATATCTCATATTAAGAAATTAACATAAAGCACAAAGAGAATTTTAAAATATAAAAACAGATAAGCACTTATAAAGTCTAAATTCTAAATAATTAGATCTTAAAATTCTTTTTTTATTAAATTATTTACTAATTTTATAATTTATTATTACTATTTATCTAATAATTTAATTTTAATTATTTTAAAATTTTGTATTTTACATATGAATCTTCATCAAGCCGTGAATACTAGTGTTTATAATAAAGTCAATTTTTTTTTTTTTTGGAAAAAATTGGTCATAGCTTATAATTAACTCTACCAAAATGACAAAGAATAGAGAAAACCATATTCAAATATTGCAGCTCAAAATGCACTCTAACAATAGCTACATATTAGCATAAAATATAGGTCGGCCAGGGTTGCTTTACATGTCCTACACGTAACACGAAGTACAACTCAAAGTAGATAGCCAAGAAGTTCACTCTCACAAAGTACATGTCCTACCCGAGTAAACTTATTTAAGCCACCAATCATAACATTATGCATTAATTTGACCAGCTCTCAATAGGAAAGACAAAGAAATCTTTCTTTCTTTTTTTTCTTTTTTTTTTCTTTTTTTGAGAAAGAAGACTATCAATATTATTAACAAGAATCGGCGAAGAAAACAAAATAGAGGTGTGAAGGAGCATCTTCCAACCATACTGACAAACCTCTAACATGTTTAGTATGTATAGCTAGGTTATGAGCAATCTTATTACCAACCCTATGTACATGAGAAAAAGAAATACAATTGTTGGTAACTAAGGTGGATTTAGCCAACACTATAAAAAAATGGACTATTGCGGTGGGCCAAAACCACCGCAAAAGCCCAAAAAACAGCTGCTAAAGGTCCATTTGACCTATTGCGGTGGGGGCTATTTCGGCGGTTCCACCCGCCAACCTTGCATTGCCGCAATAGCTCTATTGCGGCGGTAACAAAAAACGCCACAATAAATTGGTCATTTAGCAGCATTTTTGGCCTATTGCGACGGGCAGAAAAATGCCGCCATATAAGCTTACCATTCGAGTCAAGCGACCTTTTAGTGGCGGGATAGACTCGCCACTATATGTGACAACCTTTAGCGGTGGGCAATAAGCGCCGCTATAAGGTTTATTAAACAATAGACTCTGCGCACCTTTTAGTGGCAGTTACGCCCGCCGCCATATGTATGAGGCTTTAGCGGCGGGCAAAAAATGCCGGTATAAGCCTCCAATTATTTATAATTTTAGTCCTTTAGCAGTGATTTTTGCCCGCCGCTATAGGTTTTTTTTTTCTCTCTCCTAGGTTCTAAAACCACATATCTATTACAAATAACCTGTAACAATTTTAGCTCTACTAAGACAATACCACAAATGTAACTAAATAACACCACAAATGTCTCTAAATTAACATTATATTAACAACAGAAATATATTATCAAATACATAACATTTTCTATAACTATCATCATAAAATTAACAAAAGAAAGATGTGGTCCTTTGTACACAGAAAGTCCTTCAACACTTAAATTAAGCTAATACCATAATCAAAGTTCAGCAGAGAGGAAACTGGACTCCTTGAAGTTCTACCGCTCACATAGGCCAAGAATTGGAGGCAAGTTGGCTAGCTTAGCATAACTAATCCCCTGAGGGATTGCCAAGCTAGCAATGGTGATCCCAACAATAAGGTCAGCTTTCAAGAACTCTAAAGTATAACAATGATTCTAAACTCACATTTTGCATATAGGTAATCCATCATTCCCTTCCCCAAATCCAACTTTAAAAAATTGTTGACAAAAGGAAGAAAACATGACGTACAAAAAAGATTCACACAGGAGAGTCCTGAATCAATTATCTCCCCCCCCCCCCCCCCCCCCCTTCTCTTCCTTCCAAACTATACTACGGCATGAAGTACAAAAAGATTTACATCATAGTATAATCTATTGTATTATCATGTTTTCTTTATTTACAAGTAAATAATTTATTTATTCAAAGAGAAAGTCAACCAAGTATAAAAGATGGATGCAGGAGAGTTGTGAATGAATTACCTCTCCCCACCCCCCTAAAATAAATAAAAAAACCTCATCACTTATCTTTAATAATCCACTTCTAAAGAATGAATTATAGTAATTCTTTCTACCAAAAACAAACTATTTCACTGCATTGCAGGGTGGCAGCATGGAACTCAAGGGTTATGGTTCCACTAGGACAGGAAGCTTAAAGCCAATTACAACTTAACGAACTATGGTTATGGTCTTTATGCCTGTGCAATTGCTAATATGAAATGTTACTAACCTGATCAAGTACTGTACCAATATCCCTACTCTTCTCAACGGTATCCTGCCGTATCCTCCTTGCTAGACGAACATCAGTATCTGCATTGAAAATTTTACAATGTGAAGTAATAGTCCAACTTTGTAACACAATGCAGCGATATAAAATGTATTTACCACTACATACAACAATAACCTTTTTTTAAAGTCCATCTTTTGATGGAAATATCAGCAATTGCTTGCAAGAACATCTGAAGTAACCAAAAATAGAAAGGGAAATATATATATATATATATATATATGTTGTAAGTTCACCATTCTTTTTAAGTTGTAAGACTTACAGTATTGTTGCTTGAACTAGTGCATTTTTGCATTTTAACTGACAGGTCTTCTTGACAACAAATACTGTAAGTCTAACTAAGCCACATTTTCTCATATCAAGAAAGCTATATGGAATGAGCAAAAAATGTAAGAACAATTAGGAACCAGGCACCATGCTAAAAGTGCAACTGGCCTCATAATACCAAAATTCATGAGAACTACAAATCCCAAGCAATCTTCATAAATAATTTCCAGTGGCCAAAAAAAAAAGAATATAATATAGAATTTGAAATGGAAATTATAACATGAATACCACAATATATTTTCTAAAAAAAAATGAATGCTCTAGTAAACCTGATGAGCTTGAGATATACACTATAATAAGATCCAATTTTAAAAACAGGGAAAATGAATAGAAGGACCTGTATCAACAAATATCTTCATATTCATCAAATCTCTAACACGCTGATCATGGAAAATGAGTATGCCTTCCAAAAGTATAAAATCTGAAGGGTTTACCTGTTGATGTAATCATAATTAATATCTTCATATACTACATCAAATATGTTAATTTTATAAAACTATTGGAAGGAAAATGACAACAAAAACTATCAATGCAAGAAGTTGCCACTCCGAAGATATCTGCAATGGGTCTTTACAAACTGATCAGACTGAAAGTAACTCATTACCTTACTAATGAACTATTTATACGATTTGGCCATAGTGAAAAATCCTAATGGATGGTCATTGACATTACCACTAAGTGGGAGCCTTTTGAATGATATAAGTCTATAGTACTATACTGAGAAGATACTTGCAATTAGCTTGAGCCATTTATAAAAATGCATTTCTTGACTGAAAGAAGATATAAGATAAACTTGGTTGATAGCTAAGTAGAAGCAAAGGATTAAAAGAAAGTTTATTTCAGTAAATAACATGGCTGAAATTCTACACAGGTCATTGTTTTAATGATATTCTTTAGACTTCAGTCACCGAAATTGCACTCACCAAGATGGTCAAAATTGTAGTCATGTACTTGTGTAAGTTTGTCCTCAGTCAAATTATGATAAAAGGAATCCTGCAATAAGAAAAACCAGTAGGAATTTATTTTCAAAACTATTATGATTTTTTTTAAAGAGAAAAAGAAAATACAAAATCCCAGCTAACATAAGAAACCAAAACTACAGTTTCAAAAACTCAAACCAAAGGTTTTCATATATAGATACTTCACAGATCTGCAACAACAATATTAACATTAAAACATATTATATATATATATATATATATATATAATAGTAGATTCAAAGAAAAAAAAAAAACTAAATTTAATAACTGAAGAATCAAATGAAGGAAAATCAGATAGATAGAGATCGAACCTTAAGAGAAAGAATGAGATAGCTGTGAGAATTGAAAATTCCTCCTCCACCAAATCCGAATCCGAACCCGAACAGGACTCCTTCGAGAACCGCCTCTCGTAGGTCCGACTCTAGTACCGAAGCGGGACCGAGAAGAAAGCGGAGCTCCAAAAGGGCAAAAAGTTGAAAAAATCATCATCATCATCCTTAGGTTTAGCTTGTATAGTGAGAGGATAATGCGGCGGAGTGATCGGAATAGATGCATCTAGAAATGAGCAGAGAGAGAGAAAATGAGGTTTTCTTGTGAGAAATGAGAAAAGAAAATGAAAAGGATTAAGGAAATGGGAAGGGCGGCTTAATGAGAAATGTGTAGGGTTTTATGTTGTGTTTTAAATAGAATCAAAACGATGTAGTTTTGATAATAGTAACTTAAAAATTGAAAAGGAAAAAAAAAAAAAAAAAAGCGGGACCGGGAAGAAAGCGGAGCTCCGAAGGGAAAAAAACCGAAAAAATCATCATCATCATCCTCTGGTTTAGCTCGTATAGTGAGAGGATAATGCGGACGAGTGATCAGAATAGATAAATCTAGAAACAAGCAGAGAGAGATGAAGATAATGTAAGCATGAAATTTTGTAAGCATGATTGATGACATGGCTATTAATCTTTGATCACCTTGAAATTTTGTAAGCATGAAAAATATATGAAGATAATGTAATCTAACGATAGATTTATCAAAATTCACATCAAATTAAAAAAATATAGGGCTGGGTTCAAGTTACACTTCATGTAACTCTAAAAAAAACGTTACACCATCTAATAACTTATTATTGAATTCATATTTTGAAAATCCAACCGTTGGATTACATTTTCTATATGTTCTTAACATGCATGCCAATTTCATGCCAATCAGGTGTAATTTACCATTTCATCTTTAAACTCATCTTTTATGCGTTATTTTAAACTACAAAAACTAGAATTAAAACAATTGATTGATGACATGGCTATTAATCTTTGATCACTTTAAAATTTTGTAATCATGACAAATATATGAAGATAATTTAATCTAACGATAAAGTTGTCAAAATTCACATTGAACTAAGAAATATAGGGTTGGGTTTAAGTTACACATGTTGTAACTCTAAAAAATGTTACGCCAACCAATAACTTATTTTTGAATTCATATTTTGAAAATCCAACCATTGGTTTACATGTTGTATATGTTCTTAACATGTGTCAGTTTGTTTAGACCCCTTAACCCAACAGATTAACCTAGAGAATTAGCCAAGTTATTAACTTAGGTAATTTAATTAAACTAGGTTAACACAAATAAATATAAAAACAATAAAGCAGCGGAAAATAAACAACACAAAGATATGATGACCCAGGAAACCACACCGGTAAAAACCTGGGGAGGATTTGACCTAGCTATCCTCAAGGTAAACTGAATCCACTATGAAAGAATTGAAGTTTACACAATAGACTTAGACCACTAACGTCATATTGCTACCTGCCTGTAGGAAACTTACTACCATGACCCCATGATAGCTCCGAGATCCACGGACTCCTTCTTTCCGGAATTCTTCAGCAAATCCACAAGCACCACCGTTTGTGACTTTAAGATCCCACTCAAAGGTTTAGCAACACAAACTCTCCTATTTGTGACTCCAAGACCACCCTTGAAGGTTTAGATCATCAGCTCCTTTGATGATTAGAGAAGGCAGCAACTTCAGCAATACCGGATCTTGAGATTCTTCAAGGAACAACACCGGTAGAAGCAATAATAGAGGTTTTAGGAACAAAACCCTAAATACAAAAGAGGCACACTCTTTTCTCTCTAAAAAGCCCTATAAAAAACGTGCTTAGGGTTTCCTTTATATAGTGGGAGAAGTAGATTTGAAACCCTAATCCTTAATGGGCTAGAACTGCTGTTTGGGCCAACTTAAAATTCTGCAGATACGATTCTCGATCGATCGAGCCTGTCTTTCGATCGATCGAACCAGGCAGATTCTGAAATCTTCTTTCTGCAGCTTGTATGTTCTTGTGTGCTCACGATTTGCCAATTGTTCTAAGCTTTTAGAACCTAACAATCTCCCCCTTTGGCAATTCGTGACAAAACTTTCATACAAAATGAAATGTTAAAATACAAGAACAACCCAATACAATAAAATGCCCAATTACATCACAAATCCCAATCTAAGACTCATAACCTAGAAGTTGCCAAGAAGAGGTAGAAGGTTTTGATCAGAATGCACCTGTCTTTCCTGAAACACTCAACAAACACATCACCGCATGTGTGGAAAGAAAGACATATAAACAATAATATGAAACAGAATATAAAAACAAAAAAAATTCTAACTCTCCCCCTAAGTTAGATACATCAAAAAACTTTTATGTTCTCCCCCTAAACAAAACAAACAGGATTTCCACATTTCATCTATTTCTCCCCCTTTTTGTCACGTAATGACAAATACAACTCAAACAAAGAGTAAACATGAGAGAAAAAAGAGAACCAAGGGAACATAAAACAGTTTAGCTCTATAGAAAATAGAGAAAACTCCCCCTATAAAGAGCAACAACTTCCCCTATGAACAACAAAGGTTAAAAAAAAACTTTTCTCCCTCTATAAAAATAGGAAAAACAAAACAAGTTTTGGGAAAAACAGTTTTGGGGAAAATTTAGGAGGTGGGGATAAATAAAACACACAAACCAAAAAAAATGAGTTGAGGATACACACGAAGAAAAATATTCTCTCTTTCAATAAATGCAAACTTGACACTATGTGACCCATAAAAGTTGCATGAGTAGAGAAAATATTTGCACATTGATTATCCATCATATCTCTTAAGAAAAATATTTTCTGCAATTCACACATCAAGAAAAAATAGCATATACTAAAATGTACAAAGGACTCAAAAATTAATCAATCAATTTTTAATTCAAGTTGAGTACCCAATTTAGCAAAGTGTATGCATGTTATGTGTGAAAACAATTGAGAGATATGACTGCAAAACTGCAAGATGGACATAGAAAAACAATGCAACTCATGTGAATCCTAACCATAAATAATGCATGAAAAAAAATTTGGTCAAAAACTCTAAAAACTGAAAATTTTTCAGTTTCGATCGATCGAGTATCGATCGAACACCAATCGAGTCAGACAGAATCAAACCAAAAATTTTAATTGCAATTTCGATCGGTCGAGAAACAGCTTCGATCGATCGAAAATCTGGAAAAATTAAATTTTTGAAAAACAGAGCAATTTTATGCAGTAACTCCTCAAAGCATAGTGATTCATGAATGAAATGCATGAGTATGAGACTGAAAGTTTTTCAAAAACACATGAATACAGCCCAGATCTTCCAAGAACAAGTTTATCAACCAATTTGTCCTCAAAACTCAAATTTTGCATCAAAATCAAGGAACATATAATCTTGGATGGCCACAACAAAATCACACACAATAACATGTACAAAGTTTAGCAAAGAGTAACTTTGTGTAGTGTGTGCAACTAGCAAAAGCTTGAGAGGCATGTGAGGTGATATGTGAATATTAATCAATCACAAAGTCTACAAAATTCATCACATAAATTTGAAAGAGACTATCACCTAAAGAGTTACATCATATAACTCTCACATCTCCTAGAATAAAAGCTTGCAATCATGTAAGTTTCTTGATTCGCCTCATTATTCAATTTAATTGATTAGAAACTTAATAAAAGCCGGGATAATGTACACACCAATTTTATAAATTGTGAAATTATTAAAGCCCAATAATGTACACACCAATTTTAATAGAGGCTACACCTTATGTTCTTTTTGTGCATGTGCTATACTTTCTCGAGCACAAAATCTTACGATATGCACTAAGGTGTTCATGATTGGCTAATAAACAGTGGTGAGATAGTTATTTATGCCTTTCTCAATAAGTTCAAGTCCAACAATCAAAGGCATGTGACTTCAAGATCAAGACAAAGTGATCAAAAACTATAAACATCTTCCCACACAACATGCACTACAAAGACTTCAGCTAGTAAAGTGCAATAAATAAGCTCATCCAAGCTAAACAAAGTACATAAACATGTTATGTAAAGATAAATATGGCCAACCTTAATTATAAATCCAAGATATATAATACAAAACACATAAAAATATTTTTGGTTTAAAAAAATTTTATGACCAAAAACAAAAAGCACACATTATGCTTAAATGAACAAAAATGCAAATGCAATGCATGACAGTGCTTAACTAAGCTATAGAGGGTACACAAACAAGAAATATCAATTTCTTAATTAACCCATGAGTACATGTACAAACTAGTACATACTCACACAAAATCAGAAAAAGCTTAGCACTTATAGACCACATACTATTCAAGTTTCTCCACAATGTCAAGCATGTTCTAAATAAAGAGAGATATCATAATTCATGTAATCCTCAAGAAAAATAAAACTAGACACACAAAAAAAATATTTTTTTTCTTTTTGAAATTTTTCAATGTTTTTGGATTTTTTTTTTTAATAAAAAAAACAACCTAAAGAAAACAAAACAACCAAAAACAAAAATAAAAACAAAACATGTCCACAAATAATTGAAAGAATTAAATTAGAGACAAGTCAGCAACACTCACTTTAGAGAATCTTTTCTCACCCATATAGCACAAGTCTTCGGCTTTGTAGGTGAAAATCCATGTGAAGCAGAGTGTGTTTGAGGAATTACACCAATCTTCTGAGAAAGATTAAAATCCTGCAATTTCCTTTCACAAGCCAACAAGCTTAAATTTTTCAAGAGAATATGAAACAATTTATTTGGACTTATGGCAGGAGAAATATCATCACATGTCCTAGACTGAAACACAGAATGCTTAAATTTCAATTTATGACAATTAGGACGAATGTGACCGGAGACACCACAAAAGTGACAAACAGGAACAAACTTAGGAACATCAGTATTCCTAACAGCAAATCTAGTCTCAGATTTTGGTTTTTGCCTCAACAAAGAACAATTTGGTCTAATATGACCAACAACACCACAAAGGTGACAGGTAGGCACAAAAACAGATTTATTATGCTCTCTAACAGTAGGTTTAGACTTAGGTGTAGAAATTTCAGCGTCTACATCAGAACTTTTACCTTTGTCTAACCTAGCAAAATAAGCCTTTTCTTTATTATTCCTCTTGAAAGGAGTGATATAAACTTTTTCAGCTTTAGGCTTAAGAGAAACAGAAACACTTCTGTTATCAACAGCAAGCTTGGTTCTAGTCAAATTTTCAATTTTACCTTTAGATTCAACTAACTCTTGTTCCAAGCTTTTCATCTTCTCATCTTGAGAGGAAATTTGATTTCTCAAAAATTCATTCTTTTTATTAGATTCATCTAATCTAACAATCAATTCCTCTTTTTCAAGATTAGCCAATTTTAACTCTTCTTTAAATTTCTTAGCAATTTTCAAAGACTTAGATAATTCTTTACGAAGAGTTTCAAAGGCATCAATAAAATCAACAGAAACAACAGTGTCCTTTTTATTCAAATCATCACAAACATGAGCAGAAAGACACTTCAAATTTTCCATGATAACAGGGATCAAGGATCAACTCTTAGATCAAAAGATCTAACAACAGAAGAGCTACCCGCTCTGATACCACTTGTCAGTTTGTTTAGACCCCTTAACCCGACAGATTAACCTAGAGAATTAGCCAAGTTATTAACTTAGGTAATTTAATTAAACTAGGTTAACACAAATAAATATAAAAACAATAAAGCAGCGGAAAATAAACAACACAAAGATATGATGACCCAGGAAACCACACCGGTAAAAACCTGGGGAGGATTTGACCTAGCTATCCTCAAGGTAAACTGAATCCACTATGAAAGAATTGAAGTTTACACAATAGACTTAGACCACTAACGTCATATTGCTACCTGCCTGTAGGAAACTTACTACCATGACCCCATGATAGCTCCGAGATCCACGGACTCCTTCTTTCCGGAATTCTTCAGCAAATCCACAAGCACCACTGTTTGTGACTTTAAGATCCTACTCAAAGGTTTAGCAACACAAACTCTCCTGTTTGTGACTCCAAGACCACCCTTGAAGGTTTAGATCATCAGCTCCTTTGATGATTAGAGAAGGCAGCAACTTCAGCAATACCGGATCTTGAGATTCTTCAAGGAACAACACCGGTAGAAGCAATAATAGAGGTTTTAGGAACAAAACCCTAAATACAAAAGAGGCACACTCTTTTCTCTCTAAAAAGCCCTATAAAAAACGTGCTTAGGGTTTCCTTTATATAGTGGGAGAAGTAGATTTGAAACCCTAATCCTTAATGGGCTAGAACTGCTGTTTGGGCCAACTTAAAATTCTGCAGATACGATTCTCGATCGATCGAGCCTGTCTTTCGATCGATCGAACCAGGCAGATTCTGAAATCTTCTTTCTGCAGCTTGTATGTTCTTGTGTGCTCACGATTTGCCAATTGTTCTAAGCTTTTAGAACCTAACAACATGCATGCCAATTTTCATGCCAATCGGATGTAATTTACAATTTGATCTTTAAACTCATCTTATATGCGTTATTTTAAACTATAAAAACTTGAATTTAAACAATTAATTGATGACATGGCTATTAATATTTGATCACCTTGAAATTTTGTAAGCATGAAAAATCTATGAAGATAATGTAATTTAATAGTAGATTTGTCAAAATTCACATTGAATTAAGAAATATAGAGTTGAGTTCAAGTTACACCTAATGTAACTCTAAAAAATGTTACACCAGCCAATAACTTATTTTTGAATTCATATTTTGAAAATCCAAATGTTGGATTACATTTTCTATATATTCTTAATATGCATGCCAATTTTCATGCCAATCGGATTTAATTTACCATTTGATCTTTAAACTCATCTTTTATGCGTCATTTTAAACTACAAAAACTTGAATTTAAACAATTGATTGATGACATAGCTATTAATCTTTGATCACCTTCAAAATTTTGTAAGCATGAAAAATATATGAAGATGATGTAATTTAACGGTAGATTTGTCAAAATTCACATTGAATTAAGAAATATAGGGTTGGGTTTAAGTTACACCTAATGTAACTTTAAAAAATATTACACCAACCAATAACTTGTTATTGAATTTATATTTTTAAAATCTAACTGTTAGATTACATGTTCTATATGTTCTTAACATGCATGCCAATTTTCATGACAATCGGGTGTAATTTACCATTTGATCTTTAAGTCGGAAGGCGAAAAATACAGAGGGAAATTTTGGAGCTGGAAAATTCAAAGGTCTATTGCAATGATCTTACTAGCCACTATAACTAAGGAAAAACACCGTAAAAAGGAGTCCTTATTGTGGCGGTCATACAAAACGCTGCTACAACTCACATATTACTACATTTTTCTTTACCCCCGTTATAGCATCTGTGCAAGATGATGTATTTACTGCGGCGAGTTTCAAGAGTGCCACTATATCTACGTTACCGCCACTAAAACATATATATGGCGATGGTTTTATGTTCGCCGCTGTAGGACGCCCCAAAAGACTATACTTATAGCGGCGATCCTAAAAAACACCACAATAGACCCTATGTACAACGGAGGTCCCAAAAAATGCTGTAATAGGGGACATATAACGGCATTTTTTGCACCCGTCGCAAAAAAACCGCTGCAATAGTATAGATTTCTTGTAGTGCACAGAAATAATGTTTCCAAAGGAGGAGAGAGAGTCTTCATCTGATTTGAGGGTGTTGATCACAACCTCTGCATCTCCCTCAAGGATGTAGGGGCTGATACTAAGCTCCTGGGCAAACCCGATTGCTTTGGTAGCAGCCATTGCTTCCTTAATTTCTGATGCAAATGGAAGAGGGGCCCTGCGATGCCACCACCCTACCATTGCAGTCTCTGATCACTACACCCAGCCCTGCCTTACCTAGTTAGAAAATGAAGCCCTGTCAAATGAGGGGGAGACCAATGAGTCCGAGCTTGCGGGTTTCCAGATACATCTCGTTGAGGAGGGAGTGAAGCATTCAAATGCATGAAAGACAAAGAAATCTAATTTGTATTAAATCACTTAAATCAGAATTTCCTTCTCAAAAATAACAAATTACATTAGCATTTAATAAAAATATCCTAACAATCATTTTCGATCAATACTTTTAAATTTACAAGATTTGATTTGTTATCCTATTAAATAAATTTCATTTTCCCAAAAAAAAAAAAAAAAAAAAAACCCAAAAAATGTGGTCCAACTAGAAGTTTGTAGTCTTCCTTGAATTGTTCTTTTCATGCTTTCAAATTAATTACTATTAATCTAACATCTAACAAAAAGAGCTCACATATGTCGTTTCCTCTTTTGTCTTTTTTAGAGTCTTAATGGCTTGGAAAATCTTTATCATGTCGAAATTGAAATTGTTTGGTTCTAAAAGTTTAGAACAATTGGCAAATCATGAACACAAACTTGTCCAAATTTAGATCCTAGAGTCTATAGGTATAATTAGACAATGCTCAAGGTGATTTATGTCAAGATTCAAGAACATATAAGCTGTAGAAAAAATAATTTGAAATTTGCTTGGTTCGACCGATCGAGAAACAGGCTCGACCGATCGAAACACGTGTCTGCAAAATTTTAAGTCAACCCAAATAGCAGTTCAAGCTCATTAAGGATTGGTGTTTCAGATCTATTTCTTCTAGTATATAAAGGAAACCCTAAGCACATTTTTATAAGGTTTTTCAGAGAGAGAAGTGTTAGGTTCTAAGAATTAGGAACTAATGTATTAGAATTTCAATTTGTATGTTGGCAAACCATGATTAAAACAATGTTTAGTCTTGTGTTAGACTTGCTCAAAGTATGGGTCTTAATGTAAAGTTGGAATCAAGCTGTTTTGCAGAATTACTGTTAACTCTAGCCACGTTTTTAGGGTTCTGAATGCTGTGTTTGTGAATCTCTTTGTGAGATCTAGAGGTGTTTACCTTCACAAACACTTAGGGTTTACAAACTTGAGATTCATGTCAAGAGTTGTGTAAATCAATACAGTTGCAGAATCAAAAGAGCATAAAGATATACAAGCAGGTGCGCTTGTGATTTGGTGAAAAATTCAAGAAAGAAGGAGTCCGTGGATCTCGGAGCTATCATGGGGTCGTGGTAGTAAGTTTCTTACACTTGGGTAGCAATAGGATGTTAGTGGTCTAAGTCTTATTATGTAAACTTCGATTCTTTCATAGTGGATTCAGTTTACCTTGAGGATAGCTAGGTCAAATCCTCCCCAGGTTTTTACCGGTGTGGTTTCCTGGGTCATCATATCTTTGTGTTATTTATATTTCCGCTGCTTTGTTGTTTTTGTTTATTTGTGTTAACCTAGATTTAATTAAATTACCTAAGTTAATCACTTGGCTAATTCACTAGGTTAATCTGTTGGGTTTAAGGGGTCTAAACGAATTGACAAGTGGTATCAGAGCGGGTAGCTTTTGTTTTTGATCCTTTGATCTTTTAGCTGATCTTTGACCCCTGTTGTCATGGAACACGGACACTCTCTTGTTGTTCCACCTCACTTTGATGGAAACAACTATGCTTATTGGAAAGTAAGGATAAAAGCATTCCTGAAATCCATTGATGAGAGAGTTTGGAATTCCGTTGAGTACGGATGGGAGAAGCCCACTACTCCTGTGAGTGAGTGGCAAACTTCTCAAAAGGAGGCAGCCGCCTTTAATAGCAAAGCTATGAATGCTATTTTTAATGCTGTTTCTATGGAGAAATTTAAGAGAATCTCTAATGTTGAGGTTGCTCATACTGCTTGGAATATCCTCCAGACTGTGCATGAAGGCACAAAGGCAGTTAAGATAAATAAATTGCAGCAATTAACTACTAGATTTGAAAGCATTAGAATGAATGATGATGAATCTTTTGATGAATTCTATGCTAAATTGAATGATATTGTTAATTCTACTTATAATTTGGATGAAATCTATGATCAACCTAAAATTGTTAGGAAGATTCTTAGATCTTTGACTGAGGATTTTAGACCAAAAGTGACTGCCATCACTGAGAGCAAGGATGTGGACTCCATCCCTGTTGAAGAACTTGTAGGATCTCTTCAGTCCTATGAGTTAGACCTCCCTAAGACTAACAAATCCAAATCAATGGCCCTTAAGTCTGTTGATGATGTTGAGGATGGTGGATTTGATGATGAACTCTCTGCTACAGAGATTGTCTATCTTGCCAAGAACTTTAGAAACTTTCTTAGGAACAATAACAGAAGGGCAAGAGGCAAGAACACTGTTGAACCTAAAAATTTTAGGAAGAATGATCCCACTAAGGTCAATAACGCTGAAAAACCTAAGGAGAAAATAGGTCAGCTTTCTAATAATTCTTTGGGACAACAATGTTATGGTTGTCAAGGGTATGGTCATTTAAAATCTGAATGTCCCACATACTTGAGGTCTAAGGGTAAAGCTATGGCTGTAACCCTTAGTGATGATGAAGTTTCCGACAATAAATCCGCTAGTGATGAGGATGGAAACTTTATTGCTTTCACTGCTACTACGGTAGTTAATGAAAGCATGTCTGTTGAAGAGAACCCTTCTGATAGGGAACTCTCTGAGGATGCAGATTTACAGGAAGCCTACAATAAACTTTGCAAAGTTGCTGCAAAGGATGCCATGAATGTTGAGTTAGGCTTGAAGAAAATTGCATCTCTTGAACTTGAAAGGAAAAATTTACTTGTGAAATTGTTTGATGCAAATGAGCTTTTGAATAATGTGAAAACTGAGAACATGCTTTTACTTGATAAAGTTAAATGTTTGGAACTTGATTTATCTATTGCTAGAGAACAAACTAATAGGTCTGCAAGCTCCAAACTTGATCACATGCTGAGTGTTCAAAAGTCTCCTTCTGATAAAACTGGTTTAGGTTTTGTGGATAACATCTCTGTGCCTGAACCTTCTTCCACTAAATTTGTCCCGTCTTCTGAACCTCCTAAGAGTGAGATTGTCAAACCCTTCGTGAGTGAACCTGTCAAGCCTATAGATGTTACTCCACCTAGAAAGATTAGGGTTGATCTTCAAGCTTCTCATTCTAGAGCTTCTACTTCTACTAAGGGCAAATTGCATGATAAGCCTGCATGGGCTTGTCATTTTTGTGGAAAACCTGGACACATTCGTCCAAATTGTTTTAAATTGCAAGCTGCGAAGCGAGCAAATAAAACTAAAGTACCTGTGCCCCAAGCACATGATCCTATGGTACTTATTGGTGAATTGGTAAAGGCGTTAAACCTTTATTCCAATCCTGGAGTTGCTCAGAATTCTAAAGTGAATCATAACTCCAATACAAGAGTTGCATCTAAAAAGTTTTGGATGCAAAAGGCTCAATCTAATTGAGTCTGTCTGACATGGTCCTTGTGCTTCAGTGCTCTATCTTTGGTGACCTCTGTTTCTAGGATTTGCATTGCATTACATTCATGCATTTCATTCTAGGATGTTTGTCTCTTTGATTTAAAAAAAAAAAATATTTTTTGCAAATTGTGTTTTTGCTATTTTTTTCTTGAATTTGTAGACAAGGTTGGTCAATCAAATTTTACATGTCATATGTATGTACCTTGTTTAGCTTTGATGCACTTATTTCTATTGCACTTTACTAGCTAAAGTCTTGTTGTGCATGTTGTGTGGGAAGATGCTATATTTGTTGATCACATGATCTTGATTTTGAAGTCTTATGTCTTTGATTGTTGGACTTGAACTTATTGAGAAATGTATAAATAACCATCTCACCACTGTTTATTAGCCAATCATGAACACATTAATGCATATCGTAAGATTTTGTGCTCGAGAAAGTGTAGCACATGCACAAAAAGAACATAAGGTGTAGCCTCTAATTAAAATTGGTGTGTACATTATTGGGCTATAACAATATCACAATTCAAATAAAATTGGTGTGTACATTATCCCGGCTTTTATTAAGTTTCTAATCAATTAAATTGAATAATGAGGCAAATCAAGAAACTTACATGATTGCAAGCTTTTATTCTAGGAGATGTGGGAGTTATAGGATGTAACTCTTTAAGTAATAGTCTCTTTCAAATTCATGTGATGGATTTTGTAGAAATTGTGATTGATCAATATGTGCATATCACCTCACATGTTTCTCAAGCTTATGCTAGTTGCACACACTACACAAGTTATTCTTTGCTAAACTGTGTACATGTTATTGTGTGTTCTTTGGTCTGACCAACCGAGTTTGAGAATTTCTGAAATTGATGCAGAACATGTTTGCTTGTTTGAGTTTTTTTTTTTTTTTTTTTTTTTTTTGGGGTATTGAAAGAAAATTTTGCTTTGAGAAATCTGGGTTAAATTCATATGTTTTTGGAAAACATCTCATCTCATACTCATGCATTTTTCTCATAAAATATGATGCTTTGAGAAGTGACTGCACTGAAATTGGTGTGTTTTTCAAAAATTAATTTTTTCCAGAATTTCGATCGATCGAAACTGATTTTCGACCGATCGAGAATGTTTTAAAATCAATGGAAAAGTTTCTGGTTGACTCGATCGATCCAAGCTGAATTTCGATCAATCGAAGCTGTTTTCGACCAATCGAATGTAATTTTCGACCGATCGAAAATCGTGCTGAATGTTTTTAAAAAGGAGTTTTCCACGTGATCTCTTCACTTTTTCAAAAACTTTTTCAAACTTTTTGTCTCCTACCAACCAGTCAAGCACTTTTCTTGGAGATTTTGTCGTTTTCTTCCAATTCTTTTGCCTAATCTCTCTCTCTCCCAAGGCTGGTATGACGTTTTTGCCCCTCCTTTTGAATTTATTTTCATGTTTCATGCATTATTTTCATGCATTTTTTGGGAATTTTCGGCATATTTATTTTGGCAAATTTGGAATTGATTTTGAGTGGTTCTTTCTCAAATTTTTCATGGGTTTTTGTGGGGACACTACACACAAGCACTACAAGTGGTTTAATTTGATTATTTGTGTGTTTTGTGGAAGATTTGAAATTCTAGGGCTTGAAATTGGGAAAATTTGGGGTTTTGTTCAATTTGATTAAAATTGATGAAATTGGCTTGTTGGATTGATAAATTTGATCATTATATTGTGCCAATTATCTGTTGTGTTGATCAATTTATCAATTTGTTGTGTTTTGAAAATTTAGGGTTTTTCAAATTGGGTATTTTTCATACATATTACATGCTCAAGCCAATTTTGTAAATTTCGATCGTAATTGAACTTGTTACTGCATTAGTACATGCATCATTTGGTATTCATGCTCATGCATCATATAGATTTGCTATTTTCTATATTTTATGCTGTACTAACCTGCAGTCTGCCTTTGGTTTTTGGTTTTTGCTCTTCTTTTTCTGTGTCTCTCCTTATTCCTTAGCACCATGCCTAGGAAAACTAGAGCCCGTAGAACTTCTGACCCTTCACCTTCTTTCGATAGTGATTGGTTTCCTAGTGCCCAGAACCAAGAGACCTATGAGACCCTTAATCTTAGGCGTTAAATTTGGGGTGAACGTAGTGTCATCTTAGATGAGGTTGATCCTGAGGTGAGACGGAACTTTGAGCGTCGGGGTTGGTTACCTCTACTTGATTTTGAGCGTCCTCCTCCTGCTTCTTTGATTAGAGAGTTCTATTCGAACCTCTCTATCCATGTCTACGATAACGACACCTTGGTAAAGGTGTGGTTACATGGTGTGGAGTATCGCATTACTCCTCGGGTAGTGTCTGATGCTCTTGGGGTGCCTATTGTTGACCATCCGGTTTTTCCTTATGAGGAGTCTCCACCTCTTGATGACGTGCTGTCATACATCACTGGGTCTTCTATCCAGTGGGGTTCTGATCCTCGGATCACTTCTGCTGAGCTTTCCGAGCTTCACTATCTTTTCTTTAGGATAACGTGTCATTCTTTGTGGCCTATTTCTCATGTCCACACCATCCCTCTTGAGCGATGTATCTTTTTGTATGCGCTAGTCACTGATGCTCCTATCAGTTTTCCTCATTTGTTCCTTCGTTCTTTGAACGAGGTTCATCGGTCTAGCTCTACGGCTCATGCGCTATTCTTTCCTATTTTCATTCATAGGATTCTCCTTCATCTTGGTCTAGATGATTTTCCTGTTTCTGAGCCTGTTCATATTATTGCTCCTATTGGTGCTACCTTTTTGAGGCAAAGGGCTGCTCAACTTCGAGCTAGCTCTAAGCGTTCTAGGGTAGAGCCTTCCAGTGTCACTCCACCCCCTTCTTCTTCTACAGATGTTCCTGCAGCTGAGCCATCTGCTGATCCTGTTGCTGCTGCTGCTGCTGATGTTCCTCCACCGTTTGATGAGGTTTCTGACCTTCGTCGGACTCTAGATACTGTCGTGACCGTTCAGGCGGCTCATGGTCAGTTATTGATGGACATCCTTGATGAGCTACGTGCCTTGCGAGCTGATCTGGCGAGCTCTCATCGTTCTCCTCCACCTCCTTTTGATGATGAGTGAGTGCCCTTTGGCAATTCGTCAAAAAAATGGGGAGTGCATATTATATATCTTGGAGATTTTTGTAGAGGAGTTTTTTGTTTTAGGGGTATCTTGGAGATTTTTGTAGAGGAGTTTTTTGTTTTAGGAGGAGTTTTGGGCTTTAGTAGTTTTTGTGATACCTTGGAGCTTGTGGAGTTATTAGATTGTATCTAGGCGCTTCACTTTGTATTTACATTTTTGGCTCTTGATTAGGAGATATATGTTTTGTGATACATTGGTTACTGATATGTTTCTTGTTTCACTATACTTCATTGCTTATTGATTTATATTTATGATGTTATTCATGATATATGTCTTTATTTTGTATTATGTGAAATCAAGAAGTTCTTTTTTATATTCCTTGTTTTTTTTTCTTCCACACATGCGTTTATGTGTTTGTTAAGTGTTACAGGAATATACAAGTTGTTTTTAGTCGAGCTGCTGTCTACTTTGCAACTGTTAGATAGTAGTTTAGGTTGAATTGTTTAAGTGGCTATTTATTTTGTAATGGGCTATTTCATTTTGTAAACTTTGAGCTTTTTGTTAAGTCTGTGTTTTGTCACATATTGCCAAAGGGGGAGTTTGTTAGGTTCTAAGAATTAGGAACTAATATATTAGAACTTCAATTTGTATGTTGGCAAACCATGATCAAAACAATGTTTAGTCTTGTGTTAGACTTGCTCAAAGTATGGGTCTTAATGTAAAGTTGGAATCGAGTTGTTTTGCAGAATTACTGTTAACTTTCTGCCAGACTCGATCAATCGAAAATTAGGCTCGATCGATCGAAAATCGGGCAGATCGTTTTTCTGCAGAATTTTCCAACTCAGCCCTAGTCCATTTAATGTATAAGGTTTTATGTTCTGCCCTAAGTATATAAGGGAAAACCCTAGCCACGTTTTTAGGGTTCTGAATGCTGTGTTTGTGAATCTCTTTGTGAGATCTAGAGGTGTTTACCTTCACATACACTTAGGGTTTACAAACTTGAGATTCATGTCAAGAGTTGTGTAAATCAATACAGTTGCAGAATCAAAAGAGCATAAAGATATACAAGCAGGTGTGCTTGTGATTTGCTGAAGAATTCAAGAAAGAAGGAGTCTGTGGATCTCGGAGCTATCATGGGGTCGTGGTAGTAAGTTTCCTACACTTGGGTAGCAATAGGATGTTAGTGGTCTAAGTCTTGTTGTGTAAACTTCGATTCTTTCATAGTGGATTTAGTTTACCTTGAGGATAACTAGGTCAAATCCTCCCCAGGTTTTTACTGGTGTGGTTTCCTGGGTCATCATATCTTTGTGTTATTTATATTTCCACTGCTTTGTTGCTTTTGTTTATTTGTGTTAACCTAGATTTAATTAAATTACCTAAGTTAATCACTTGGCTAATTCACTAGGTTAATCTGTTGGGTTTAAGGGGTCTAAACGAACTGACAAGAAGAATGTGCCTCTTTTGTATTTAGGGTTTTGTACCTAAAAAGCTCTCTCATGTCTTCTACTAGTGTTATTCCTTGAAGAATCTCAAGATCCGGTGTTGTAAAAGTTGCTGCCTTCTCTAGTCATCAAATGTACTAATGATCTAAACCTTTAAAAGTGGTCTTGGAGTCATATACAGGAGAGTTTATGTTTGTTGTCACAAGTGTGGGTGCTTGTGTTACAAAGGCCAAGGAAAGAAAGAGTCCGTGGACTCGGAGCTATCATGGGGTCGTGGTAGTAAATTTTTTACTCGAGGTAGCAATTGGATGTTAGTGGTCTAAGTCTTATTGTACAAACTTTAATTCTTTCGTAGTGGTTTTGCTTTTTAATTTGAGGATTGCTAGCTTAAATCCTCTCTAGGTTTTTTACCGGTTTGGTTTTTCTAAGTCATCAGATCTTTGCGTTATTTATTTTCCGCTACTTTATTGTTTATGATTATTTGTAGTTAACCTAGATTTGAATAATAAACCTAAGTATTTACTTGGTTAATTAATTAGGTTAAATAATCTAGTTTACAGGGGTCTAAAACGTACAAGTGGTATCAGAGCTGGTTAGCTCTTATATTAGATCTTTTGATCTAAGAGTTGATCCTTGATCCCTATTATCATGGATAATTTTAAGTGTCTTACTATTTTTGATTGTGACGATTTGAGTAAAAAGGACACTGTTGTTTTTGTTGATCTTATTGATGCCTGTGAAACTCTCCGTGATGAATTATTGAAATCTATGAAAATTGCTAAGAAATTTAAAGAATAGTTAAAATTGGCTAATCTTGAAAAAGAGGAATTGGTTGTTAAATTAGATGAATCTAATAAAAATAATGAATTTTTGAGAAATCAAATTTCCTCTCAAGATGAGAAGATGAAAAGCTTGGAACAAGAGTTAGTTGAATCTAAAGCTAAAATTGAAAATTTGACTAGTACCAAGCCTGCTATTGATAACAGAAGTGTTTTTGTTTCTCTTAAACCTAAAACTGAGAAAGTTTAAATCCCTCATTTCAAGAGGAATAATAAAGAAAACGCTTATTTTGCTAGGTTAGATAAAGGTAAAATTTCTGATGTAGACACTGAAGTTTCTAAACCTAAGTCTAAACCTACTATTAGAGAGCATAAGAAATCTGTTTTTGTGCCTACCTGTCATCTTTATAGTGTTGTTGGTCATATTAGACCAAAATGTTCTTTGTTGAGGCAAGAACCAAAGCATGTGATCGGAAACCCCACTAGGAATATTGATGTTCTTAAATTTGTTCCTGTCTGTCACTTTTATGGTGTTCGTGGTCACATTCGTCCTAATTGTCATAAATTGAAATTTAAAAATTTTGTATTTCAATCTAGGATATGTGATGACATTTCTCCTGCCATAAGTCCATACAAATTGTTTCATATTCTTTTGAAAAATTTAAGCTTGTAGGCTTGTGAAAGGAATTTGCAGGATTTCAATCTTTCTCAGAAGATTGGTGTAATCCTTCAAATACACTCTGCTTCTCATGGATTTTCACTTATAAAGCCGAAGTCTCGTCCTATATGGGTGAGAAAAGATTCTTTAAGGTGAGTGTTGTTCGCTTGTCCTTGATATAATTCTTTCAACTAATTGTGGACATGTTTTCTTTTAGTTTTTTGTTGTTTTATTTTCTTAGGTTGTTTTTGTTTTTAAAAAAAAAATCCAAAAATTTAAAATTTTCAAAAAAGCAAAAATGTTTTATTTTGTGTCTTGTTCTATTTGTTTTGAGGATTACATGACTTATAATATCTCTCTCTTGATTTAGAACATGCTTGATATTGTGGAGACACATAAAAAGTATGGGTTATATAATTGCTAAGCTAATTTTGATTTTGTGTGAGTATGTACTAGTTTGTATATGTACTCATGGATTAATTAAGAAATTGATATTTCTCGTTTATGTACCCTTTGTAGCTTAGTTAAGCACTATCATGCATAGCTTTGCATTATTCATTTAGCATAATGTGTGCTTTTTGTTTTTGGTCATAAATTTTTTTAAACCAAAAAGATTTTTGTGTTTTGTATTACATATCATGGATGTGTAGTTAAGGTTGGCCATATTATCTTTATATAACATGCTTGTGTATCTTGTTTAGCTTGGATGAGCTTATTTTGCTGCACTTTGCTAGTTTTAGCTATGCAGTGCATGTTGTGTGGGAGTTGTTTTTAGTTTTTGTTAGGTTCTAAGAATTAGGAGCTAATGTATTAGAACTTCAATTTGTAATGTTGGCAAACCATGATCAAAACATTCTTTAAGTCTTGTGTTAGACTTGCTCAAAGTATGGCTTTTTATGTAAAGTTGGAATCGAGTTGACAGCAGAATTACTGTGCACTTTCTGCCTGACTCGATCGATCGAGAATTAGACTCAATTGATCGAAAATCGTGCAGAATGTTTTTCTGCAGAAAATTTCCAACTCAGCCCTAGCCCATTTAATGTATAGGGTTTTATGTTTTGCCCTAAGTATATAAGGGAAAACCCTAGCCACGTTTTTAGAGTTCTGAATGCTGTGTTTGTGAATCTAATTGTTAGATCTAGAGGTGTTTACCTTCACATACACTTAGGGTTTCCAAACTCAAGATTCATGTCAAGAGGTTGGTAAATCATACAGTTGCAGAATCAAAAGAGTTTCAAGATATACAAGCAGGTGTTGCTTGTGCTTTGCTGAAGAATTCAAGGAAAGAAGGAGTCCGTGGATCTCGGAGCTGTCACGTGGTCGTGGTAGTAAGTTTCCTACATTGGGTAGCAATAGGATGTTAGTGGTCTAAGTCGCTATTGTCTAAACTTTGACTCTTTCATAGTGAATTCGCTTTACCTTGAGGATAACTAGGTTAAATCCTCCCCAGGTTTTTTACCGGTTTGGTTTTCCTGGGTCATCATATCATGTGTTCTTTATTTACATGATATGATTGTTATTGTTTTAACCTAGATCTGTTTAAATTACCTAAGTTAATAACTTGGCTAATTCTCTAGGTTAATTTATTTGGGTTTAAGGGGTCTAAACGAACTAACAAGTGGTATCAGAGCGGGTAGCTTCTTTTTTGATCCTTTGATCTTTGAGCTGATCCTTGTCCCCTGTTGTCATGGAACACGGACACTCTCTTGTTGTTCCACCTCATTTTGATGGAAACAATTATGCTTATTGGAAAGTAAGGATGAAAGCATTCCTGAAATTTATTGATGAGAGAGTTTGGAACTCCGTTGAGTACGGATGGGAGAAGCCCACTACTCCTGTAAGTGAGTGGCAAGCTTCTCAAAAGGAGACAACTGCTTTCAATAGCAAAGCTATGAATGCTATTTTCAATGCTGTCTCCATGGAGGAATTTAAGAGAATCTCTAATGTTGAGGTTGCTCATACTGCTTGGAATATCCTGCAGACTATGCATGAAGGCACAAAGGCAGTTAAAATAAATAAATTGCAGTAATTAACTACTAGATTTGAAAGCATTAGAATGAATGATGATGAATCTTTTGATGAGTTCTATGCTAAACTGAATGATATTGTTAATTCTGCATATAATTTGGGTGAAATCTATGATCAACTTAAAATTGTTAGGAAGATTCTTAGATCTTTAACTGAGGATTTTAGACCCAAAGTGACTGCCATCACTGAAAGCAAAGATGTGGACTCCATCCCTATTGATGAACTTGTAGGATCTCTTCAGTCCTATAAGTTGGACCTACCCAAGACAAACAAATCCAAATCAATGGCTCTTAAGTCTATTGATGATGTTGAGGATGGTGGATTTGATGATGAACTCTCTGCTACAGAGATTGCATATCTTGCCAAGAACTTTAGAAACTTTCTTTGGAACAATAACAGAAGGGTAAGAGGCAAGAACACTGCTGAACCTAGAAATTTTAGGAGGAATGATCACACTAAGGTTAATAACACTGAAAAACCTAAAGAGAAAGGAGGTCAACCTTCTAATAATTCTTTGGGACAACAATGTTATGGATGTCAAGGGTATGGTCATATAAAATCTGAATGTCCTACATACTTGAAGTCTAAGGGTAAGGCTATAGTTGTAACCCTTAGTGATGATGAAGTTTCTGACAATGAATCCATTAGTGATGAGGATGGAAACTTCATTACTTTCACTGCTACTACTGTAGTTAATGAAAGCGTGTATGTTGAAGAGAACCCTTCTGATGGGGAACTCTCTGAAGATGCAAATTTACAGGAAGCTTATAATAAACTTTACAAAGTTGCTGCAAAGGATGCCATGAATGTTGATTTAGGCTTGAAGAAAATTGCATCTCTTGAACTTGATAAGAAGAATTTACTTGTGAAATTGTTTGATGCAAATGAGTTTTTGAATAATGTGAAAACTGAGAACATGTTTTTACTTGATAAAGTTAAATTTTTTGAACTTGAATTATCTGTTGCTAGAGAACAAAATAATAGGTCTGCAAGCTTCAAACTTGATCACATGTTGAGTGTTCAAAAGTCTCCTTCTGACAAGACTGGCTTAGGTTTTGTGGAAAGCTTCTCTGTGCTTGAATCTCACTCCACAAATTTTGTTCCCTCTTCTGAACCTCCTAAGAGTGAGATTGTCAAACCCTTGGTGAGTGTACCTGTTAAATCTGTAGATGTTACTCCACCTAGGAAGATTAGGGTTGATCTCCAAGAGTCTCATTCTAGAGCTTCTACTTCTACTAAGGGCAAGTTGCATGATAAGCCTGCATGGGTTTGTCATTTTTGTGGAAAGTCTGGACACATTCATCCAAATTGTTTTAAGTTGCAAGCTGTAAAGCGAGCAAATAAACCTAAAGTACCTGTGCCCCAAACACATGATCCTATGGTATTTATTGGTGAATTGGTAAAGGCGTTAAACCTTTATTCCAATCCTGGAGTTGGTCAAAATTCGAATATGAATCATAACTCCAATGAAAGAGTTGCATCTAAAAGGTTTTGGATGCAAAAGACTCGACCTAATTGAGTCTATCTGACATGATCCTTGTGCATTATTGCTCTATCTTTTGTGACCTTTGTTTCTAGGATTTGCATTGCATAACATTCATGCATTTCATTCTAGGATGTTTATTCCCTTTATATATTAAAAAAAAAAATTTTTGCAAATTGTGTTTTTGCTATATTTTTCCTTGAATTTGAAGACAAGGTTCGTAAATCAAATTTTACATAACATATGTATGTACCTTGTTTAGCTTTGATGCACTATTATCATTGCACTTTACTGGCTAAAGTTTTGTAGTGCATGTTGTGTGAAAAGATGCTATATTTGTTGATCACATATCTTGATCTTGAAGTCTTATGTCTTTGATTGACGGACTTGATCTTATTGAGAAAGGCATAAATAACCATCTCACCACTGTTTATTAGCCAATCATGAACACCTTAGTGCATATCATAAGATTTTGTGCTCGAAAAAGTGTAGCACATGCACAAAAAGAACATAAGGTGTAGCCTCTATTAAAATTGGTGTGTACATTATTGGGCTATAATAATTTCACAATTCAAATAAAATTGATGTGTACATTATCCCGGCTATATTATTAAGTTTCTAATCAATTAAATTGGATATTAATTTTAAGGCAAATCAAGAAACTTACATGATTGCAAGCTTTTATTCTAGGAGATGTGAGAGTTATATGATGTGACTCTTTAAGTAATAGTCTCTTTCAAATTCATGTGATGGATTTTGTAAAAACTGTGATTGATCACTATGTGCATATCATCTCACATGTCTCTCAAGCTTATGCTAGTTGCACACACTACACAAGTTATTCTTTGCTAAACTGTGTACATGTTATTGTGTGTTTTTGGTCTGACCAACCAATTTTGAATATTTCTGGAAATTGATGCAAAACCTGTTTGCTTGGTTAAATGGTTGAGGGATATTAAGAGAAAATCTTGCTTTGAGAGATCTGGGTTAAAAACATGGGTTTTTGGAAAACATTTCATCTCATACTCATGCATTCTATTCATAAAATCTAATGCTTTGAGGAGTTTCAGCACTGAAATTGTTTCGTTTTTGAAAAATATGTTTTTCCAGAATTTCGATCGATCGAAAGTATTTTTCGACCGATCGACATTTTTTTCAAAATCTCAGAAAAGTCTCTGGTTGTTTCGATCGGTCCTCGATTGGTATTGGATCAATCGAAGGATTTTCGACCGATCGAATGTAATTTTCGATTGATCGAAAATCAGGTTGAGTGTTTTTTAAAAAGGATTTTTCTCACATGCTTTTTCACTTTTTCAAAAACTTTTCAACTCCTTTTTCACTCTACCAACCGGTCAAGCCTACTTTTGCTGATTTTTGTCGTTTTCCTCCGTTCTTTTTGCATCAATCCTCTCTCCCAAGGCCGGTAAGACTCTTTTGCCCTTTCCCTTGTTTTTATTTTCAAGTTCCATGCATTTTTTCATGCATTTTTGGGTTATTTTCGGCATTTAGAGTTTTGGTGATTTTGGAATTGTTTTTGTGTGTTTCTCTCTCAAATTAATCATGGGTTTTTGTGGGGACACTATATACAAGCACTACAAGTGGTTTAATTTGATTACTTTGGTGTTTTGTGGACAATTTGAAAATCTAGGGCTTGAAATTGATGAATTTGGGGATTTTGTTCAAATTGATATAAATTGATGAAATTGACTTGTTAGATTGATTAATTTGATCATTATATTGAGTTATATAACTGTTGTGCTGATCAATTTATCAATTAATTGTGTTTTGAAAAATTGGATTTTTCAAAATTGGGTATTTTTAATTTAAAACTCATGCTCAAGTCAATTTTGTTAATTTTGATTATATTTGAACGTGTCACTGCATTAGTTCATGCATCATTTGCATATTTTGTTCATGCATCATATAGATTGGTTTTCTATATTTTTTGCTGTGCTAACTTGCAGCCTACCCTTGGTTTTTGTTTTTGCTCTTCTCTTTCTGTGTCTCTCTTTTCTTTCCTTAGCACCATGCCTAGGAAAACTAGAGCCCATAGGACTTCTGACCCTTCACCTTCATTTGATAGTGATTGGTTTCCTAGTGAGAAGAACCAAGAGACCTATGAGACCCTTAATCTTAGGAGTCATATTTGGGCTGAGCGTAGGGTCATTCTAGATGAGGTTGATCCTGAGGTGAGACGTAACTTTGAGCGTCGGGGTTGGTTATCTTTGCTAGATTTTGAGCATCCTCCTCCTGCTACCTTGATTAGAGAGTTCTACTCGAACCTCTCTATCCACATCTATGATACCAACATCTTAGTTAAGGTTTAGTTACGAGGTGTAGAGTATCGCATTACCCCTTCGGTAGTGTCTGATGCTCTTGGGGTGCCTATTGTTGATCATCCCGTCTTTCCTTATGAGGAGTCTCCGCCCCTTGATGATGTTATGTCATACATCACTGGGTCTTCTATCCAGTGGAGTTTTGATCCTCGGATCACATCTGCTGAGCATTCAGAGCTTCATTATCTCTTCTTTAGGATAGCGTGTCATTCCTTGTGGCCCATTTTTCATCTCCACACCATCCCTCTTGAGCGATGTGTGTTTTTGTATGCGCTTGTTACTGATGCCCCTATCAGTTTTCCTCATTTGTTCCTTCGTTCTTTGAACGAGGTACATAGGTCTAGTTCTACGGCTCATGCTTTATTCTTTCCTGTTTTTATTCATAAGATTCTCCTTCACCTAGGTTTAGGTGATTTTCCTGCTTCTGAGCCCGTACATATTATTGCTCCTATAGGTGCTACCTTTTTGAGGCAAAGGGCTGCTCAACTTCGAGCTAGTTCTAAGTGTCCTAGGGTAGAGCCATCCGGTGTCACTCCACCCCCTTCTTCTTTTATAGATGCTCTTGCAACTGCGACATCTGCTGATCATGCTGCTGCTGCTGATGATGCTCCTCCACCTTCTCCTTCGGATGTTTCTGATATTCGTCGAACTCTAGACACTGCCATGACCATTCAGGCGGCTCATGGTCAGTTTCTGGTGGATGTCCATGATGAGCTTCGTGCTTTGAGAGCGGCTTTGGCGAGTTTTCGTCGTTCTCCTCTGCCACCTCCTTTTGATGACGAGTGAGTGCCTTTTGGCAATTCGTCACAAAAAGGGGGAGTGCATTCTATTGAGGAGTTCATGCCTTGTAGATGAGATTTTTGTCTTAGGGGGAGTTGAGTTTTGTACCTTACTATGATACTGATGAGCTTGTGGAGTTATTAGATTGTATCTAGATGTTTCACTTTGTATTTACATTTTTTGTTTTTTTGCTCTTGTTAGGAGATGTATTTGTTTCTTGTTTCACTATGCTACTTTGCTTATTGATTTATATTTATGATGTTATTCATGATATATGTCTTTATTTTGTGTCATGTGAAATCAAGAAGTTATTTTTTATATTCCTTGTATTTTCTACACATACGTTTATGTGTTTGTTAAGTGTTACAGGAATATACAGGTTGATTCAGTCGTACTGCTGTCTACTTTGCAACTGTTAGATAGTAGTTAGGTTGAATTTGTTTAGTGGCTTTTTATTTTGTAATGGGCTGTTTTAATTTGTAAACTTTGAGCTTTTTGTTAAGTCTGTGTTTTGTCACGGATTGCCAAACGGGGAGTTTGTTAGGTTCTAAGAATTAGGAACTAATGTATTAGAACTTCAATTTGTAATGTTGGCAAACTATGATCAAAACACTCTTTAAGTCTTGTGTTAGACTTACTCAAAGTATGGTTTTTTATGTAAAGTTGGAATCGAGTTAACTGCAGAATTACTGTGCACTTTCTGCCTGATTCGATCGATCGAGAATTAGACTCGATCGATCGAAAATCGTGCAAAACATTTTTTTGCAGAAAATTTTCAACTCAGCCCTAGCCCATTTAATGTATAGGGTTTTATGTTTTGCCCTAAGTATATAAGGGAAAACCCTAACCACGTTTTTAGAGTTCTGAATGCTGTGTTTGTGAATCTAATTGTTAGATCTAGAGGTGTTTACCTTCACATACACTTAGAGTTTCCAAACTCAAGATTCATGTCAAGAGGTTAGTAAATCATACAGTTGCAGAATCAAAAGAGCTTCAAGATATACAAGAAGGTGTTGCTTGTGCTTTGCTGAAGAATTCAAGAAAAGAAGGAGTCCGTGGATCTCGGAGCTGTCACGTGGTCGTGGTAGTAAGTTTCCTACATTGGGTAGCAATAGGATGTTAGTGGTCTAAGTCGCTATTGTGTAAATTTCGATTCTTTCATAGTGAATTCGCTTTACCTTGAGGATAGCTAGGTTAAATCCTCCCCAGGTTTTTTACCAGTTTGGTTTTCCTAGGTCATCATATCATGTGTTCTTTATTATTCCGTACTTTTACATGATATGATTGTTATTGTTTTAACCTAGATCTGTTTAAATTACCTAAGTTAATCACTTGACTAATTCTCTAGGTTAATCTATTTGGGTTTAAGGGTTCTAAACGAATTAACAGTTTTTGATCACATGATCGTGATTTTGAAGTCACATGCTTTTGATTGTAAGGACTAAAAATTCTAAGAGAAAGGCATAAATAACTATCTCACCACTGTTTACTAGCCACTCATGAACACCTTAGTACATATCATAAGATTTTGTTCTCGAGAAAGTGTAGCACATGCACAAAAAGAACATAAGGTATAGCCTCATATTAATAATAAAATTGGTGTGGACATTATTAGGTTATAATTAATTCACAATAAATTAAAATTGGTGTGTACATTATCCTAGTTATTCTAATATGTTCCAAATCAAACAAAATTGGTGTGTATATTATGAGGAAAAATTGGAAACTTACATGATTGCAAGCTTGTTTTCTAGGAGATGTGAGAGTTATATGATGTACTTCTTAGGTGATAGTCACTTTCAAACTTATGTGATGAATTTTATAGAAATTGTAATTAATTACTATCTACTTATCACCTCACAAGTATCTTAAGCTATTGCTAGTTGCACATACTACACAAGTTATTCTTTGCTAAACTTAGTACATGAAATTGTGTGTGAATTTGATTTAGCCATCCAAGATTATGTTTTCTATGGTGTTTGATGCAAAATATGTTTAAGGGTTGGCAAAAATTGTGTTTTTGATGATTAAAAATCTTGTTTTGAAGTTCTGGGTTGAAAACTCATGTTTTTGAAAAATTTTGGAATCATTCTCATGCATTACATGTCATGAAAAATATTTTGAATCTGAAGAAAATTTTTTGGTTTTTCAAAAAAATTCAGTTTTCTAGAATTTCGATCAATTGAATCTGATTTTCGATTAATCGAAAATTTCCAGAATTTTCAAGTCTAGCTTCTGCCTGACTCGATTGATATTCAATCAATGCTCGATCAATCTAAACTGAAAAATTTTCAGTTTCTAAGTTTTTGACCAAATTTTTTTTCATGCATCATTTGTGTTTAGGATTTATATGCATTGCATTGCATTGTTTTTTTTTTTTTTTTTTTTTTTTTTGTATCCATCTTGCAATTTTGCAGTCATATCTCTCATTGTTTTCACACATAACATGCATATACTTTACTAAATTAGTTACTCAACTTGATTTATTAATTGATTGATTAATTTTTGAGTCCTTTGTACATTTTAGTATATGCTATTTTTTATGTGTGCACTGCAGAAAATATTTTTCTTAAGAGATATGATGGATAATTAATGTGCAAATATTTTCTCTACTCATGCAACTGTTTATGGGTCACATAGTATCAAGTTTGCATTTATTGAAAGAGAGCATATTTTTCTTCATGTGTATCCTCAACTTAATTTTTAAGTTAGGTCTGTTTTTTTTTATTTTTCCCCACTTCCTAAATTTTCTCCCGAATTGTTTTTTCCAAAACTTGTTTTGTTTTTCCTATTTTTATAGGAGGAGAAATCTGTTTTTAAAACCTAACAAGTGTTCATAGAGGGAGTTGTTGCTCTTCATAGGGGGAGTTGTCTCTATTCTCTATAGAACTGGATTCATTTGTTTCCATGATTCTCTATTTTCTCTTGACTTTTTTTGCGTATATTTTCTATTTACTCTTTGTTTGAGTTATCTTTGTCAATACGTGACAAAAAAGGGGGGAAAACTGATGAAATGTGAAAATCCTGTTTAAAAAGGTTTTTAAAATGAATGTGGGAATCCTCTTTAAAAAGGTTTTTAAAATATTTTGTTTAGGAGGAGATAAAATTGTTTTTGAAATGGGGAGAATATAAAAACTTTTTGATATATCTAACTTAGGGAGAGAGTTAGAATTTTTTTTTTTTTTTTTTTATATTTGTGTTTCATATGGTATATATGTCTTTCTTTCCACATATGCGTTGATGTGTTCTTTTGAGTGTTTTCAAGAAAGATAGGTACATTCTGATTAAGACCTTCTACCTCTTATTGCAACTTCTAGGTTGGGAGTCTTAGATTGAGATTTGTAATGTTATTGGGAATTTTATTGTATTGGGTTGTTCTTGTATTTGAGCATTTAATATTATATGTAAGTTTTGTCATGAATTACCAAGGGGGAGATTGTTAAATTCTAAAAGTATAGAACAATTGACAAATCGTGAACACAAACTTGTCTAGATATAGATCCTAGAGTCTATAGGTATTATTAGACAATGCTCAAGGTGATTCATGTCAAGATTCAAGAACATACAAGCTGCAGAAAGAAGAATTTGAAATCTGTCTGGTTCGACCGATCGAAACACGTATTTGTAGAATTTTAAGTAGGCCCAAATAGAAGTTCATGCCCATTAAGGATTAAGGTTTCAGATCTACTTCTTCTTGTATATAAAGAAGACCTTATGCACGTTTTTATAAGGTTTTTCAGTGAGAGAAGAGTGTGTCTCTTTTGTATTTAGGGTTTTGTACTTAAAAAGCTTTCTCATGTCTTCTTTTGGTGTTATTCCTTAAAGAATCTCAAGATTCGGTATTGTAGAAGTTCCTGCTTTCTCTAGTCATCAAAGGTGCTGATGATCTAAACCTTCAAGGGTGGTCTTGGAGTCACAAACAGGAGAGTTTGTGTTTGTTGTCACAAGTATGGGTGCTTGTGTTGCAAAGGCCAAGGAAAGAAGTAGTCCGTGGATTCGGAGCTATCATGGGGTCGTGGTAGTAAGTTTTCTACTTAAGGTAGCAATAGGATGTTAGTATTCTAAGTCTTACTATTGGTACCTCAAGTAGAAAACTTACTACCACGACCCCATGATAGCTTTGAGTCTACGGACTACTTCTTTCCTTCGCCTTCGCAATACAAGCACCCACACTTGTGATAAAAAAACACAAACTCTCCAGTTTGTGACTCCAAGACCACCCTTAAAGGTTTAGATCATTAGCATCTTTGATGACTAGAGAAGGCAGCAACTTCTATAACACTGAATCTTGAAATTTTTTAAGGAATAACACTAGTAGAAGACATAAGAGAGATTGTTTTGGGCACAAAACCTTAGATACAAAAGAGGCACACTCTTCTCTTTTTGAAAAGCCTTATAAAAACGTGCTTATGGATTCCTTTATATTCTGGGAGAAGTTGATCTGAAACCCTAAACCTTAATGGGCTTGAACTACTATTTGGGCTTAATTAAAATTCTGCAGATATGACTTTTAATCAATCGAACCTTACTTTCAATTTGTTGAACAGGGCAATTTCTAAACTTTTCTTTCTGCAGCATATATATTCTTGAATTTTGGCTTGTATCACTTTGAGCATTGTCTAATAATACCTATGGACTCTAGGATCTATATCTAGACAAGTTTGTATTCATGATTTGCCAATTTTTCTAAACTTTTAGAACCTAACAATCTCCCCTTTGGCAATTCGTGACAAAACTTACATACAAAATAAAATGCTCAAATACAAGAACAACCCAATACAATAAAATACCCAAATACATCACAAATCCCAATCTAAGACTCCTAACTTAGAAGTTGCAAGAAGGTCTTGATCAGGATGTACCTGTCTTTTCTGAAAACACTCCAAAAAACACATCACCACTTGTGTGCAAAGAAAGATGAATGTTCAAATAGTGTGAAAAACACCTTGAACGTGTAGACCCCCAAATTACAAATTACCAATTCAAGCTTAATATCAAACAATGTATGTGCAGAAAATGAACATAAGCTTATAACAGAATTGATAGACAATCTAAACCAAATAAAATCATATTCACAGCAGAAATTAAATGGCAAAGATTGAGGGAAGAGAGATACAAACACAAGGACAACACAACGATGTGTTATCGAAGAGGAAACCGAAGCCCTTGGCGTAAAACCTCTCCGCCGCTGTCCAAGCAGTCAATAATCCACTAAAGAATGAAGTTGGGATACACGAACAACCAAAGACCCTCCAAGCCTAATCTACCCATTGTACCTAAGCCCTCCAAGCTTCTTGCTCCAATGAGGTTGCGCCGAACCTTTGTCTTTTTTAGCTTACTGGATTCCACTATAGCCCATAGCATCATCCAATATCAATTGGTTCCTTCCTAACTGCTTCCTCTCACAGATATGGGTAAAGTGAGAAAAGGATTTGGGTAATGTATCTCTCAAGGATCTAACAATGGAGAGGGTGAGAGTATAGGAATTCGAAGAGTCACTATGTAAAGATTGTGGATGAGTCAATCTTATTTTTCTTTAGGGTTTCTCTCTCAAAATTCTCTCTGGAAGCTCTCTACATTTCGTGGGTATAAGGGTCTATTTATACTAGTGTGTGTTTGGAATGCGAAGAGTCTTTTTTCCAAAACAGAGCTAGCTGGCGACTTGGCCTTGTGACTTGACTGAGTCGCAAGTTCAAGCTGCGAGCTAATTGAATGGGCAGTCTAGACTTTTTGTCCTGTAGTGCTACAACTGGCATGACGGTTCAGCTTCTCTGCTTTCTTCACTCGTGTGTATCTTCTGGCGGCTTGCCAGCCATGAGCCAGCCGCGAGATCTTGTCGTGAGTCCCTGCTTCACCGCACAGTCTTGAGCATTTCTTCACACTTTCTCACACACTACTCTTACATGATTCCCACCTAAATACAGGGTTTCTAAATTCTGAATTACAAGCAAATTTGGCACGGAATAAAGCCAACAAAATGGTTGATTAATTTCAACCTTACAATCTCCCCCTTTGGCTATTCCATGACAAAACCCTACAATAAACTCTAGACTTAACACGTGAGTTGAGAATAGTTGAACAAAACTCACTTACACCTAACTCTAGAATCTGTGAAGCTCTTGAATCATAAGCACAAGAATCTCATGAAAAACAACCACATAATATGATTATTGTATGCAGAAAGACTTGTAAAGCATATAAAGCAAGCACAATGCGATCAAGCAATATAGAATAAAGTAATAAAGCAAGTCTTGACCAAAAACAAACAATCACTATAAATAGTGACCACAATGCTCATTCACACAAGGAATGAACATCCAGACATGCAAGCTAAAAAGCTCAATGCAAAGTATCATTTGCATGTCCAACACTCAACCGATACAATAACACCATGTAATTGTATCAAGGATAAAAATCCAACAAGGGAACAAGAGTGATGTACTTAAAGAAATGCAAAAACATTAACTAAAAGTACTAAGTTACAAAGTATGGGTACAAAATAAAAGCTACATAAGCAAAGGTACACAATACAACCTACTGAATAACAGTCTAAAATAAATATGGCAGTACCAACAGTATTAAACAAAGTATAAAAACCATATCCATGAGTTTAAACCAAATGTATTTAGCAAACCTATAATAACACCAAAACACACATAAATATAAACATATAAAGTAAACTGCTGAAATAAAGTTTTTTTTTTTAATGCATGCTCCCCCTCAAAATGTACTTCCCCTCAAGAGCTACAATCCAAAAATCTCCCCTGTTAGGTTCTAAGAATTAGGATCTAATGTATTAGAACTTCAATTTGTAATGTTGGCAAACCATGACCAAAACATTCTTTAAGTTGTGTGTTAGACTTGCTCAAAGTATTGCTCTTAATGTAAAGTTGGAATCGAGTTTTATGCAGAATTCACTGTGCACTTTCTGCCTGACTCGATCGATCGAAAATTAGACTCGATCGATCGAAAGTCGTGCAGATTGATTTTCTGCAGAATTTTCCAACTTAGCCCTAGTCCATTTAATGTATAGGGTTTTATGTTTTGCCCTAAGTATATAAGGGAAAACCCTAGCCACGTTTTTAGAGTTCTGTTTTGCGGTGTTTGTGAATCTCATTGTGAGATCTAGAGGTGTTTGCCTTCACATACACTTAGGGTTTACAAACTCGAGACTTATGTCTAGAGCTTGGTAAATCATACAGTTGCAGAATCAAAGATCTTCAAGAAATACAAGCAGGTGCGCTTGTGGATTGCTGAAGAATTCAAGAAAGAAGGAGTCCGTGGATCTCGGAGCTATCATGGGGTCGTGGTAGTAAGTTTCCTACACTTGGGTAGCTATAGGATGTTAGTGGTCTAAGTCTTGTTGTGTAAACTTCGATTCTTTCATAGTGAATTCAGTTTTACCTTGAGGATAGCTAGGTTAAATCCTCCCCAGGATTTTTACCGGTTTGGTTTTCTTGGGTCATCAGATCTTTGTGTTATTTATTTTCCGCTGCTTTACTGTTTTTGATTATTTGTGTTAACCTAGACTTGTTTAAATTACCTAAGTTAATTACTTGGCTAATTCTCTAGATTAATCTGTTGGGTTTAAGGGGTCTAAACGAACTCACATCCCCCTTTTTGACTCGAATGGCCAAAGGATCATTGCTGGGTGGTGAAACCATCAAATTTTGCTGAGAAAAGGGTCAACTGATCTTGGAGTGCATCTAGCCTGTCAGATTGCTCATTCTGAACATCTCCGAGCCCATCAATTCTCTCAAGGATGATCTAGAATGCATCTGGAGGTACAACTGATGAGGATGATGCTCTGCTTCTCTTGCCACAGCCTCTTGAGCTTGAGGGTTGTCCTGTAGCCTCTGTCTTAGTCTCCATGGGTTCACCTTCTTCTTGTTCACCTTCCTCTTCATCACTTGGAAGATGAACTATTATCATTGTGATGGTTAGTTTGTTAATGGCTAAGGGAGTAGTCATGAGGCTGATATCTTGAGGGATTTCCACACCTTTCAATCTAAAAATCCTCATAAGAAGGTTCTAGAAAATCAGCTTGGCCCTAGAGATTGTTCTGGTCTCATTAACAATGGTGTGGAATATATGAGCACTGATGTCTATGTAGATCTACTGCTCGAGCTCCATGAGAAAGATGGCTCTAGCATTGTTGATTGTGGTCAGCTTCTTTACTAGGTACAGGTTGAACATCATTATCATAGTTAGGCATCTCATATCTGCTAGAAAGGCAGTGGTGTTGAGACATCTCCCCTCTTTAACTCCACTAATATGTGTCTGAACAGTTTCTAGGGATAGCATCCCATCCTTGTAATGTGTGAAATCATGGTCATCCATGCGCTTCAAACCCAACACATCATCAATGTCATCCATATCTATGGTGAATTCATGTCCCCTTATCCAGCAGTTGATCTCATGCTCTCTTAACATAGCATTAGCATAAAACTCCCTGATTAGAGGGTCACATACCCCAGTCAGATCACTCAATAGCTTAACTCAACCTTTGCCTTCAAAACAGCTTAGAATGAAAGTGTCCTTCAAATCCACCAAGTCTACAAATCTCTCATAGGTAATCGGTGCCTTCAATCATGGTCATTTTTTATTGAAGTGTGAAATCATGGTCATCCACCAAGTGTCATCCTTGTAATGTGTGAAATCATGGTCATCCATGCCCTCAAAACCCAACACATCATCAATGTCATCCACATCTATGGTGAATTCATGTCTCTTTATCCAACAGTTAATCTCATGCTCTCTTAACACAGCATTAGCATAAAACTCCCTGATTAGAGGGTCACATACCCCAGGCAGATCACTTAATAGCTTATCCCAACCTCTGCCCTCAAAACAGCTTGGAATGAAAGTGTCCTTCAAATCCATCAAGTCTACAAATCTCTCTTGGATAATTGGTGCCTTCAAGTAGTAATGAGTGTATCTCTCAAAATGTTGAGGAGACCTAAACTTTGTATTGTCCATCTTCAACCTTTTGTCACCCTTTTTGGCAGTAGATTTCTTCTTTGTAGGAGTCATCTGTAAAACCATAGCAGCAAAACCCACAAAAATAGAGCACAATAAATGGAAACTCAAAAATTAGTTATAGGTTCATAGCACTAAAAAGAACATAGACTTATACCAACCATTCAATCTATACTCAGTTTAGAAACAATGTGACATGAGATAACCCAAAACAGATGAGCATAGAACAGTTTCATCACTAACTCTGAAGCATAACACAGTGTGACAGAATGCATAGGAACACAACATGAACAACTTAGGGGACCCATCCAAACACATATGTAGATATGCAATAGGTAAACTGTGAACCAAATACACCAACAAACAGTGTAACTTACAAAAACCCTAAAATTTAAGCACATCTAAAAGTCGTATCTCAATGGGTGTGATAAACACAACACAACATAGATTAGTCAACATACACAAGGATAAACATCAATCATGATAACAAGAATATATCACATCAAATAAACAAGACCAACATAACCCATTCAATCAAACCCAATAAAATAACCCAACCCATGGCTGAATCACCATATAACTTAAACCCTAAAACGAACTCACAAAACAAGAAATCCAAGGCAAAGAACATGAAATACTAAGTGAGAATAAGAAAACCCATAACATTTTCTTGGAGTTTGAAGTTGAAATGGTGAAAAGAATGTAGGTTTTTGTGAGATGCACGGTGAGTTTGAGAGAGGGTAGAACGGACAAGACAATGAACAGTCAGAAATGTTCGAGGGAAAAAATGAAAAGTTTTTAAAACTGTCCTAAAAGCGCAAAACACACGATTTTCGCGACTGAGTCAAGTTACGTGCAAGTCACTAGAACACTTAAAACAAAAATTTTGAAAAATTTTCTTAAGTGTTTTTTGCGACTAGGAGTTCCACCCGCGAGAAAGTCGCTAGATGAGCCACAAAAATTTCGATATGACTCTCGTGACCGGACCTCCACTCGAGAACAAGTTGCCACATCAAGTCACGAGAAACCTAAAAACCTAGATTTTGAAAAACTTTCTAAGTATTTTTCGCGACTGGGACATTGACTCGCTAATGAGTCGCGAAAACCTACTATATGAACTCGTGACTGGGGGCATGTGACTGGACTGACCCACGACCAAGTTGCCAAAACAGAGCAACACTGTTTTTGAAATTTTTGCAAAAACAAAGTACTTTAAAAAAAAACTAAAATACTCAAAAATCTTTTTGTGCTTGATTAACAAAAATTGAGCATGTGAAACACATTTAATCTAGTACAATCACACAAATGAATAAGGCATTTATTGAACATAGACATGTGTGATGTGTGTGGGTACCCAAAATGAGATAGTCCTTAGCCTAATGTGATGCTTCAATGATCAATTCAACCAAGACATACACAATTAGCACGAGGAAAAGTGACCTATTTCAATTATAGAAATATGCATATATGACCTCCCACAAAACTTGATGACTTGATAACATAACATTGAAGCTTTTCATTTGGCTCCATATACATCATATCATTTGATCTTTTTGAATCATAACATCTCATTTGGAGATCGATGCCTGAAATTTTTGATATTTCAATTTGATGAGTTAGCCTTTGGCTTTTTGGGCATCATACATTTTATTTTGAGTCGCTTTTCTTTTTCCTAGTCAAATACAAGTATGTGCAACAGGCTTTTGTAGCTCATTATCTCTTTTCATTTGGAGATTTACATTTGTTAAGCTCTTTAAGCAAAAACAATAAAATAAAGAATGGGAAGATACATAGACACAAGTCTATGCATGTCTCAAGATCAACAAAATCATTGACTAATCATTAATGACAAGATTGAAGATCGATTTACAACAGTCACATAAATTTCTAGATTTTTCCCACAATGATATGAGTGCATAGAGAACATGCTATGCTCGTAGATGCATAAAGCCATTTGCACAAAGGTACAAGGCAAAACATGTTTAAGACAAAAACTCAACAAAGTCGATCAAAATTTTTGGATTTTATACTTTTTATGTGTTTTTGAATTTTTGACATAAAAACAAGAAAAGATTGATCAAAAACATGTAAAGACATTTAAAGCAAAAAGCAAACAAACACAACTATTCAAATCAAACTAGAGTGGTAACACAAAGCGCACAACCAAACAAAGTCACATTGACATAGGAAGTATTAATGCATAGACATGTTGTAATGTTTATGCATGAGTACCCCTCTTCACCCACACATTTGGGGTGATCTCCTAAGAGGATTGGGTATAAGAGTTATGGCTGTCAAACCTTTTGGAGAAGCTTGCCAAACAGGTGGTAAAAACATCAATCATCTTCATCACATCTCTAATATTGGACACAGCTTCTCCCCCTTTTGGTTACTTGGGGTTCCTTTTATCTTTTCTTTTTCCACTTGGCCTTTGATAGTTGCCATTCTTTAATGCCCACAGCTTATGACAATTTGGTTTGGTGTGTCCTTGAATTCCACAGTGATGGCAGAAATATTGAGTTCTCAGACCTCTATGTGACTTTGGGAGTGATTTCCCTTGAGCCTTAGATTTGACAATTGATTGATTAGAAGGTTTAGTCAAAACCCGTTGGTTAGTCACATTCCACTTCTTCTCTGGCTTCACTTTCTCAACAACTGAAGTTTCTGCCACTGGTTCCTTGGCTTTCACAAACTTCATTTCCATGGACACTTTGACACTTGAACTGCTCTCTCTGATGTATCCCAATCCACTTCTTTCGGAGAATGGTTTTATATGAGCAAGTACATCATCAAGCTTCTTGGAGGAAACCCACTCTACTTTAGCATTCGCTTGAATCACCTCAAGCTTAAGAAATTTTATCTTTGAGTAGGCTTTGGTTAGCTTTCCATTCAGCGTCTCCATTTCACATTTGGTCTCCTTGTATCGCATTAGAAGACTTCTATAATCTTCCTTTGCCCTCTTCATCTTTTTAATGGCTGCTTTAGCCATTTTTGCATACTCACCGGTCTTCTCAAGGATGGAACTGTAGACCTTTTGCAGTCCCACTGTTCCTTCATCTTCCCCATCATTGGATTCCTCTAGTGTCCTTATTGACTCCAATTCAAAGTGCTCACCAAGCTCTTCTACAAGCACACTCATGTCATCTGACGATTCAACATGATCAATAGTCATAAAAGCAGAGTAATTTCCTTCTCCGTCACAACTTTTGTCCGAATCTGAATTGGAAGAGTCTGAATCACTAAGAGTTGTGGCATACGCCTTGCCCTTCATTCTCAAATAATTAGACATTCTTTCTTGAAGTGTCCATGCCTGTTGCACTCGAAGCAAGTGATTCCTTGTAGATTGGGATTCCTTTCCATCTTTCCTTTTGAATTCCTTTTTCTCCTTCCCGGAACTTTGAAATTTCCCTTTATCACCAAATTTTCCATTGTTCTTGAATTTCAAGAACTTCCGAAAATTTTTCACAAGGTAAGCAACATCCTTCTCGACAACATCCTCATCCAATGATTCGTGAACTTCCACCCTTTCATTAATTTTCTTAAGAGCAAGAGATTTTCTCTTCCTTTCTGTGGGCAATGACATTTCATAAGTCTGAAGCGAGCCAATCAATTCTTAGACTTTGATATCATCAAGGTCCTTACTCTCTTCAATTGCTGTCACCTTGGCACGGAAGCTTTTCGGCAATGACTGAATGATCTCTCTCACTATCTTGGAATCCTCCATTTTCTCCCCCAAATTAAACTTGCCAATGACCACTTCATTTAGCTTGCTATAGAAAGAGTCAAAGGACTCGTTCTCACTCATTTTGAGCTCCTCAAATCGGGTGGTCAGCATTTGCAACTTGGTATCTTTCACCTTTTTGGTGCCTTCATACGTGGCCTCCAATATTTGCCACGCCTCTTTGGCAATAGTGACGTGAGATATCCTGTGAAACTCATCTGGAGATACACCATAAAAAATTGCATTTAAAGCTTTACTATTAGCGTTAGATGCCATAAGGGCTACTTTATCCCAAGTGGATTTAGCGGCCTCTGGCCTGGCCCATCCTACATCTACAGCATCCCAAATAGTTTCATCAATTGAACACAAAAATTCCCTCATCTGGACTTTCCAAAAGGCATAGTTGCTACCATCAAAATATGGTGGAGCGTTTAAAGATTGAGATCTATCCATCTCAATACGGGATCAAGGATCGCACTAAGGTGATTAAACCACAGCAAGTGCACCTGCTGTGATACCAATTGAATGTTCAAATAGTGTGAAAAACACCTTGAACGTTTAGACCCCCAAATTACAAATTACCAATTCAAGCTTAATATCAAACAATGTATGTGCGAAAAATGAACATAAGCTTATAACTAAATTGATAGACAATCTAAACCAAATAAAATCACATCCACAGCAGAAATTAAATGGCAAAGATTAAGGGAAGAGAGATGCAAACACAAGGACAACACAACGATGTGTTATCGAAGAGGAAAATGATGCCCTCAGCGTAAAACCTCTCCGCCGCCCTCCAAGCGGTCAATAATCCACTAAAAATGAAGTTGAGATACATGAACAGCAAAAGACCCTCCAAGCCTAATCTACCCAGTGTACCTAAGCCTTCTAAGCTTCTTGCTCCAATGAGGTTGCGTCGAACCTTTGTCTTTTTTAACTTACCGAATTTCGCTATAGCCCATAGCATTAACCAATATCAATTGGTCCCTTCCTAACTACTTCCCAAGCACTAAATAGTCTTCTCACGGATATGGGTAAGGTGAGAAAATGATTTGGGTAATCTATCTCTCAAGGATCTAACAATGGAGAGGGTGAGAGTAGAGGAATTTGAAGAGTCACTATGTAAAGATTGTGGATGAGTCAATCTTGGTTTTCTCTACTGTTTTTCTCCCAAAATTATATCTAGAAACTCTTTACATTTTGTGGGTGTAAGGGTCTATTTATACTAATGTGTGTTTGGAATGCAAAGAGTCATTTTTCCAAAACAGAGTTGGCTGGCGACTTGGCCTCGCGACTTGACTAAGTCACGAGTTCAAGTCACAAGCTAACTGAATGGCCAATTTGGACTTTTTGTCCTGAAGTGTTATAGCTAACATGACGGTTCAGCTTCTCTGCATGCTTCACTCGTGTGCTTCTTCTGGCGGCTTGCCAGCCGCAAGCCAATCGCGAGATCCAGTTGCGAGATCCAGTTGCAAGTCCCTGCTTCATTGCACAGTCTTGAGCATTTTTTCACACTCTCTCACACACTACCCTTACATGATTCCCACCTAAATACAGGGTTTCTAAATGCTGAATTACAAGCAAATTTGGCACGGAATAAAGCCAACAAAATGGTTGATTAATTTCAACCTTACAAAAGACATATAAACAATAAATAATCAAACTAAACCAAATAACAAATATGCAAACTAATTCTCCCCCTAAGTTAGATACATCAAAAAATTTTATTTTCTCCCTCTTTCAAAAACAATTTCAACTCCCCCCTGAACAAAACAAACAGGATTCCCACATATTCACACATTTCATCTAAATCTCCCCATTTTTGTCACATATTGACAAAGGCAACACAAAGAAAGAGTAAACAGAAAACATATGCAACAAAAGTCAAGAGAAAATAAAGAATCAAGGAAACAAATGAAGTGCAATAACTCCCCTTATAAACACTTGTTAGGTTTTAAAAACAGATTCCCCCCCCCCCTATAAAAATAGGAAAAACAAAACAAGTTTTGGAAAAAACAGTTTTTGGGAAACTTTAGGAGATGGGGAAAATAAAGACACAAAACCTAACTTTAAAAAAAAATTGAGGATTCACTTCAAGAAAAATATTCTATCTTTTAATATATGCAAGCTTGACACAATGTGACCCATAAACAGATGGTGTTTGAACTCAAATCAAGTAGAGAAAATATTTGAACAATTATTATGCATCATATCTTAAAAAAATTATTTTTTGCAGTTCACACATAAAAATAGCATATACTACAATGTACAAAGGACTCAAAAATTAATCAATCAATTTTTAAATCAAGTTGAGTACCCAATTTAGTAAAGTGTTTGCATGTTATGTGTGAAAACAATGAGATATATGACTGCAAAACTACAAGATGGATACAGAAAACAATGCAATGCATGTGAATCCTAAACATAAATGATGCATGAAAAAAAAATTTGGTCAAATACTTAAAAACTAAAATTTTTTCAGTTTCGATCGATCGAGAATTGACCGAATACCAATTAAGTCAGGCAGAAAGTCATGATTAAAAATCAAGGGAATTTTGATTGGTCGAAAAACACATTCAATTGATTGAAACTATGGAAATTTGAATTTTGAAAAACTGCAAAAGATTATGCAGAAAACAACTCAACCCAAGTAATTTCATGAATGAAATGCATGAGAATGAATTTAAAAGTTTTTCAAAAAACAAGAGTTTTCAACCCAGAACTTCAAAACAAATATTTTTAATCATCAAAACACACTTTTTGCCAACCCTTAAACATATTTTGCATCAAACACCGTAAAAACCATAATCTTGGATGGCCAAACTAGATTCACACACAATTCCATGTACAAAGCTTAGCAAAGAATAACTTGTGAAGTGTGTGCAAACTAGTAAAAGCATAAGATACATGTGGGGTGATTTGTAGATAGCAATCAAGCACAATTTCTATATTATTCATCACATAAACTTGAAAGTGACTATCACCTAAAGAGTTACATCATATAACTCTCACATCTCCTAGAAAACAAGCTTGCAATCATGTATTTTTTTTTTTTTTTTTTTGCCTCATAATGTACACACCATTTTTATTTATTTGTATCATCTTCATTATAGTCCAATAATGTATACACCAATTTCGAGGCTACACCTTATGTTCTTTTTGTGCATGTGCTACACTTTCTCAAGCACAAAATCTTACGATATGCACTAAGGTGTTCATGATTAGCTAGTAAACAGTGGTGAGATGGTTATTTATGTATTTCTCTTGGGATTTTTTAGTCTTAACAATCAAAGCATGTGACTTCAAAATCAAGATCATGTGATAAAATACTATAAACAACTCCCACACAACATGCACTATAAAGCTAAAACTAGCAAAGTATAGTAAAATAAGCTCATCCAAGCTAAACAAGGTACACTAGCATGTTATGTAAAGATAATATGGCCAACTTTGATTACAAATCCAAGATTTATAATACAAAACACAAAAATATTTTTGGTTTAAAAAAAATTTATAACCAAGAACAAAAAGCACACATTATGCTAATGAACAATGCAAATCTATGCATGATAGTGCTTAACTAAGCTATAGAGGGTACACAAACAAGAAATGTCAATTTCTTAATTTACCCATAAGTACATGTACAAACTAGTGCATACTCATACAAAATCATAAATAGCTTAACACTTATATAACACATACAATTCAAGTTTCTTCACAATGACAAGCATGTTCTAAATTAAAAGAGAGATATCATAATTCATGTAATCCTCAAGAAAATTAAATCTAGACACAAAATAAAATAAAAAATTTGTCTTTTTTGAAAATTTTCAATATTTTTGGATTTTTGAATAATCAAAACAACCTAAGAAAATAAAACAACCAAAAACTAAATGAAAACATGTCCACAATTAATTGAAAGAATTAAATCAAGGACAAGTAAACAACACTCACCTTAGAGAATCTTTTCTTACCCATATAGCACGAGTCTTCGGCTTTGTAGGTAAAAATCCATGAGAAACAGAGTGTATTTGAGGAATTACACCAATCTTCTAAGAAAGACTGAAATCCTGTAAATTCTTTTCACAAGCCAACAAGCTTAAATTTTTCAAAAGAATATGAAACAATTTGTATGGACTTATGGCAAGAGAAATATTATCACATATCCTAGATTGATATACAGAATTTTTAAATTTCAATTTATGACAATTAGGGCGAATGTGACCGGAGACACCACAAAAGTGACAAATAGGAACAAATTTAGGAAAATCAATATTCCTAACAGTTAATCTAGTCTCAGATTTTGGTTTTTGTCTCAACCAAGAACAATTTGGTCTTAAATGACCAACAATACCACAAAGGTTACATGTAGGCACAAAAATAGATTTCTTTTACACACTAGCAGTAGGTTTAGACATAGATTCAGAGACTTCAGCGTCTGCATCAAAACTTTTACCTTTGTCTAACCGAGCAAAATAAGCTTTTATTTTTATTTTTTATTATTCCTCTTGAAAGGAGAGATATAAACTTTTTCAGCTTTATGCTTAAGAGAAACAGAAATACTAATGTTATCAATAGCAAGCTTGGTACTAGTCAAATTTTCAATTTTAACTTTAGATTTAACTAACCCTTGTTCCAAGCTTTTCATCTTCTTATCTTGAGAGGAAATTTGATTTCTCAAAAATTCATTCTTTTATTAGATTCATCTAAATTAACAACCTATTCCTCTTTTTCAAGATTAGCCAATTTTAACTCTTCCTTGAATTTCTTAGCAATTTTCATAGATTTCAATAATCCCTTATGAAGAGTTTCACAAGCATCAATAAGATCAACAGAAACAACAGTGTCCTTTTTATTCAAATTATTACAATAAAAAATATTAAGACACTTAAAATTATCCATGATAACAGCGATTAAGTATCAACTCTAGGTATAATAACCTAAATCAAGAGCTAACCCGCTCTAATACCACTTGTGAATTTTTAGATCCCTGTAAACTAAATTGTTTAACCTAATTAATTAACTAAGTGAATACTTAGGTTTATTATTCAAATCTAGGTTACATCAATAACAATCATATCATGTAAAGCAGTGAAAAAATAAATAACACAATGATATGATAACCTAGGAAAATCAAACCAATAAAAAACCTGGGGAAAATTTAACCTAGCTATCCTCAAGGTAAAAAGCAAATCTATTATGAAAGAATTGAAGTTTGTACAATAGAACTTAGACCATTAACATTCTATTGCTACATCGAGTAGAAAACTTACTACCACGACCCCATGATAGCTCCGAGTCCACAGACTATTTCTTTCCTTGGCTTTTGAAACACAAGCACCCACACTTGTGATAAAAAAACACAAACTCTCATGTTTATGACTCCAAGACCACCCTTGAAGGTTTAGATCATCAACACCTTTGATGACTAGAGAAGACAGCAACTTCTACAATACCGGATCTTGAGATTCTTCAAGGAATAACACTAGTAAAAGACATGAGAGAGCTTTTTTTGGGTACAACACCTTAAATACAAAAGAGACACACTCTTCTCTCTCTGAAAAACCTTATGAAAACGTGCTTAGAGTTTCCTTTATATACTGGGAGAAGTAGATTTGAAACCCTAATCCTTAATGGGCTTCAATTACTGTTTGAGCTTAATTAAAATTCTACAGATATGACTCTCGATCGATTGAGCCTTACTTTCGATCAGTCGAACCAGGCAGTTTCTAAACTCTTCTTTCTATAGCATGTATATTCTTGAAGCTTGATTTGTATCACCTTGAGCATTGTCTAATCATACCTATAGACTCTAGAATCTATATCTAGACAAGTTGTGTTCATGATTTGCCAATTGTACTAAACTTTTAGAACCAAATGCTAGGTTTCTATCTAAGTCTTGTCGAGATGCCTATGAGAAGTTAAACATCTTTAGGGCTGTTTGGGCTGGGAGAAAAGTCATCCTAGATGAGATTAATCTTGAAATTTGTAGGAACTTTAGGAGTCGAGGTTGGTTACGTCTTCTGGATGTTGAACATCCTGCACTAGCTGCATTGATTAGTGAGTTTTACTTAAATTTCTCTATTCACACAGATGACTCCAATATTAATTTTGTGAAGACTTGGATAAGGGGTGAAGAGTTTGTCATGACTCCTGAGGTAGTGGCTTGAGCTATTAATGTACCTTTGGTACGACAGCTTGTGTATTCTTAGACTGAGTTTCCTCCCATCGATGACATTATGTCACTTCTTACTATGATTATTACTACCATTAGTACTACCATTAGTTGGGGTACTGATCCTATGATTATTACTCATGAGCTTACTTAGCTTAATTATTTTTTCTTTAGGATTTCTTGTCATAGTATTTGGCCTATCTCTCACATCCATAATATTCCTATTGAGAGATGTGTGTTTTGTACGCTCTCATCACTGATGCTTCTAGGAGTTTTCCTTCTTTTTTTATCTGTTCTCTTGTAGAGGTTTATTAGAGTAGTGCAAAATGACATGGTTTGTTCTTTTCGATTCTTATTCATTGGATTCTTCTTGATTTAGGTTTAGTGGACTTTTCCGCTTCTGAGCCTATCCATGTCATCGCTCCCATAGGTGCCACTTTTCTTAAGCAAAGAGCTGCTCAGTTAAAAGCTAGCTCTAAATGCCCTAGAGTCAAGTCTTTTGCAGGTGATGCATCTAGAGGTCCTTTTGGTGATCCTTCAGCTGAGGAGTATGTGGATCCCACTGCTGCTGTGGATCCTGAGCCACCCTCATCTACCTCTTTTACTAGATCTATGTTGGAGACCGTGCTTATAGTCCAGTTGGCACATGGACAGCTGCTGTTGAATTTGCTTCATGAGGTTGCTGCCTTAAGAGCCAATCTTGCCACTTCTAGAGATACTTCTCCACCCCCAGATTAGTCATGATTACCCTTTGGCAATTCATCACAAAAAGGGGGAGTGCATAGAGATAGGGGGAGTAGTGAGATGATGCAATGAGATATGATAGAGGGAGTTTTTGTTGGTTTTGTTTTTTGGATGCATTTTTTGTTTTTTGTTTTTTGTTTTTGTTTTTTTTTTGTTTTTGTTTTGAGATGTATTGGTCTTGTTTCACAAACTTTGATACATTATGCTTGGTTTGTATATTATGATGTTTTATTCATTATATGATGGTTATTCTTTATAATATGTTTTGTTTTATGTTTTTGTGAAATCAAGAGTTCTATTTTGGTTTACTTGTATTTTCCACACATGCGTTTGTGGTTTGTTTTAGTATTTTAGGAATTTACATGTTAATTCATTCGAAATTGCTATCTACTCTTGCAATTGATAGGTAGTAGTTAGTTTGAATTGTATAGGTTGGGCAGTAATGTGTATTTTGGGCTTTTTACACTTTGAACAATTTATGTTTTATGAATTGTGTTTTGTCACGAATTGCCAAAGGGGAGATTGTTAGGCTCTAAGACTTTAGGAACTAAATGTATTAGAACTTCATTTTGTATATGTTGGCAAACCATGATCAAAACAATGAGTCTAGGTTTAGACTTGCTCAAAGTTTGGTTAAATGTAATTTGGAATAGAATAATTGTAGAAATTTAGAGTGCAAATCTATAAGGCTCAATCGATCAAAAGTTAGGCTTGATCAATCAAAAATCGTGGATCAGCAATATTTTGCAGTATTTTCAAACTAGCCCAAGCCTATATGACATGTAGGGTTAATTGTTTCACTTGAAGTATAAAGGAAAAACTCTAACCACGTTTTCAAGGTCTTTTTGAGTGGTGTGTTGAATCTTTGTGAGATCTGAGAGGTGTTTACCTTCATACACACACATAGAGCTATCAAGATCAAGATTTGCATCAAGAACTTGATGGTGATTTCAGTTGCCACATAAAGAACTTTGAAGAAGATCTAAAACCTTTGAGTGGAGTCTCAAAGCCACAAGTAGGAGAACTTGTGGTTGCAATAGATCAAGGAAAGAAGTAGTTCGTGAACTCAGAGCTGTCACGTGATTGTGGTAGTAAATTTTCTATATGAGGTAGCAATAAAATGTTAGTGGTCTAAATCTTATTGTAAAAAATATTTGTTTCTCTAACCATTTCTATACCATTTAATTTGTATTGTATGTTTTTTTTTTTTTTTTTGAGAAATGTATTGTATGTATTGTGGTTATTCTATCTTTTTCAAAAGAAGGCTTTGGTTCAACTTCTAATTAAAAAAAAGGTGCACATATTCTTCTTTTATATCCAAGATCAAAACATAATTTTGATATTGATTTTGACTAAAAAAGAATAATTTTATCTATAAACTTTTACCCATCTTTATAACATTAACATGACATGCTCAAACCGTATGTCAATCCCAAAACTTATAGTTTAGAGCGTCAAAAATTTTGTACTCGTTTAATTAAATACAAAATTCCTTTATCTATAATTTTGAATTTGTGACAGCTTCTCCCTGTTACGCACATAAAGAAAGAATGAAAGGAGATAAAAAAAAAAAAATAGACAAGAAGAAACAACAGATTTGAAGGCCTAAAACGATAGCCTCAAATAGACTTTTTTGTTATCACTTAAATAATATTTAACTAACAGTTTTGTATTATAATTTCTTCTTTTTTAAAAAAAACAAAAAATTAAACTACTACAAATTTTGCGTAAAAAATTACAAATTGATGTAATAATAAACATGATGGTAACATTTCAAGAACATTATAAACATGTATTTAAATGAATAATGTTAAAAATACTATAAATTTACAACATAACACTTACAAAAATGTATTACCATTCACCAATCACAAAAGGTAATTTTAACAAGCATTTAATAGGATGTTATAGTGCACAAATGGTCCATAGGTGAACATGAGCTAGGCTGTACTCTGAGTTCTGACATAGAAACAGTGAGCTTATATGTTTTGAATTTTGTGTTTTGCAAGTATGAATGGTTAATCCCAGTATATTACCATTTAGTTTTAACTTTCTATTTTTGAAAGCATGCACATTAGGATGAGTACTTTGGGATTGAATGTAAAGGTAGATATAAATAACAATAAGAGTGCCAATTGGGGCAATTTGTTGACTAACTGGCCGGCAGGCCAGTACCCACCGATAGAGGTGTCCTCGGGTCGGTCCGGGTCGAGTTTGTGCCCAACCCGGAACTGACCCACGCACATTGGGTGGGAGATTAAATGACCCACCGCCAACCGCTGACAACCTCAGGTCGAGTCAGATTGGGCTTCGATGGACACGGTTGGGTCGGTCGAAGTTAGAGTGAGTTTCAAGCTCCAGATCTTCGCCAAAAATTGCCAAATCTTCATATGATCTTGCCGAATCTTCGTCGGATCTATTGATTTTTCTTCGGATATGTGTGACAACCACGGGATTGAAGCAAGAAACACCACCTCAAGCCCAAATTTGAACGAGAACTTCCATCTCATCGCCGGATCTTCGTCGTATCTTCACTGGATCTTCGCCAAATCTGTTGATTTTTCCTCGGATCTGTAAGACAACCACGGGATTGAAGCAAAAAACACCACCTCAAGCCCAGATTTGAGTGAAGACTTCCATCTCATTGCCGGATCTAACCAAAAACTAACAAATCTTCACCGAATCTGAGTGGATCTAGGTAGATCCGGTCTTCTTTCACAGGTTTCATTGGTCGTATTGAGTTCATCGGGTTTTGGAGAAGAAAACCCATCATCTGACCCACCTAAGTCGTTTTTTTATGGTGAAGACCCGCCGCCAACTGTCACCGGCGTTGCGGGTGGGTAGGTTTTCGGTTTTTGGTGGACAGCCCTACCCACTGATTCAATCTTATGAAAAATATTGTTATCTTATTGAATCAGTTTGATTTATTACTCTACTAGTATGACTAATAAACCCAAAAAAATAAAAAATTTGTAACAGGGCGACAAAGATGAAAAGGTTAAAAGCCACAGAACAAATTAAAGTCCACATCCTCACCATTTTTAATTTTAATAAAACCAAGAAATTGATAGGCATTTGAATTAGCTTTATAAAAAAAAAAATCACTTTTTTTTTTTTTAAATGAGTGATGTTGCTGACATGTATATACATATTAAAAATAATGGCAGAGAAAAGCCACAGAACGAATCAGAGCCCAAATCCTCAACATTTCTACTTTTAATAAAATCAAGAAATTGACAAGCATCTGAAGCTTTGTATATAAAAAAAAAAATCACAGTTTTTTTCTTAAAAAAAAAAATTAATGTTACTAACAAGTATATAATAAAAATTATGACAGTGATGAGTTTATGTGTTGTATTAATTATAATTAATCACCTTAACAAACATTAAAAAGAATACACTACAAAATATGATTTTATCTCAAAAATTAATTTTCTCTATCTTTCATTTTGTTTAAGAAATTTGATAATAATGATAGTTATAAATAGACATTTATTATCATTATGTTTGTATATTAAATACTAAATATGAACTTTGTTAATTATGATAGTTATTAATGAGAATTTATTATAAATATTTTTTCAATGAAACTATTAAATATATAATTATGGGTTGGGTTTAAGTTACACATAGTGTAACTCTAAGTAATATTACACCACCCAATTATTTATTATTAAATTTATATTTTAAAAATTTTACTGTTAAATTATATATTCTATATGTTAAAACATGCATGCTGCATGTCACTCAGTTATTATTTACTATTCAATCTATAAACCCATCTTTTATTCATTATTTTAAACTACAAAAACTTAAATTTAAACAAATGATTGATGACATGACCATTGGTATTTAATTATATTGTAATTTTGCAACCATTCACAATTAATTAAAAAATATTGAATGATGGAATACTGTTTAAAGGGATAATTATTGGATACTTTTAGAGTATCATAATTGCGTACTTCCCCTTCTCACATAACTGTAGATCATACTAATTAAAATTATGATGGGACCCACAATTCATGTAAGAGGGGGGAGTACGTATTTATAATACTCTGAATATTCAGTAATTTCTCTATTTAAAGTTAGACTAGGAATAACTTGAAACCAATCTTATAATTATTGTAATTATTAGTTGATAATTATTATAATTATTTTTATACATGGAGATATTTAATTCACTGTGTAAAGAAAATATGGCAAGACTCTGATTTTTTTTTTTTTTTTTTTTTTTTTTTTTTTTTTTTTTGTGGAGAATCAGCAAGACTCTAATTGATAGTTTAAAAATATAGAACAAAATAAACTCAATAGTCAAATTTTTACAATATAAATTGTAAAAAAGTTATGAACGGGTAAGTATGTTTCAAAACCAGACCGGACCGGCCGGTTCAACTCGGAACCGGACACCAATCCGGTCTGGTTATCATTAAAAACCGAAAATAAAAGAAAAACCTAGAAAAATCGAAAACTACTGGTTCAACCGAAAAAACCGAGAATCGCTACAGTTAAACTAGTTGTTGAATTTGAAGAAGAGTCTAAAGAAGAATAAGAAGAAAAACTAGAATAAAATGGAACAAACTTCTTAGATTTGCACTAAAGTAAAATTGGGGAAAATTTTCAGATTTGTGGTTAAAATAAAATAAAAGAAACACTTCTATTGGATAATATGTATAAAAAATCTGTGCTTTGAGCTTTGACTGGAATAAAATGTCAAGAAAGACCATCAAAAACTTTTCTTGAGAAAGAGAAAGACTTGAGATTTGAGGGAGAGTGGCTGAGATGAAGTCTAAGAATCTACTGCATTACAAAGATAGTGTGGAAAGAATACTGAGTAAAATTTGAAAAGGAGTTTGAATCTGATTTGAGGCCTTGAGGTTGAGGGTAGGTGGTAATGTGTGGTTATAGACTTAAAGGAAATTAAAAAAAAAAAGAAAAGAAAAGAAAACAAGAGTAAACGTGTGTAAGTCAGTGAGTGTGACAATTGCTATGAAAGTATGCTATGAAAGTAAGAAAGGTAATGAATGATTAATTTGTCTAGTCATTTTTAGAATTTTGGTTTTTAGTTTTTTTTTTTTTTAATAAATAGTTAAAAGTTGAAAGTTAAATATCAAACTATTATTTATAAAAATCAGCAAAAGAAAACTATTATTTATTATATACATATATATACGCACAAACATACGTGGAACTTAAATAGCAAATTATACTTTTTCAGCGATTATTAATTAAGAAAAAAATGAAGAATAAAGAAAATCTTTTATTTTTTTAAATATTTTCCTAATATAATTTATGAAAAATAAAAATTCATATAAAATTTATTTAAATATTTTAAATTAAATTATTTATGGCATTATTGATTTGACCCTAGTCGGACCATAAAATCTGTAACCAATTTCTTTACTGGTTCTTTGACCGTACCAGTTTTTAAAACCATGGTAACCATCTTAACCATATATATACATATATCATGACGTTATCTCTTTGAATCCTTGCTCATCCATCTGATAGAGTGAGCGAGAGCAAATTGCAAGAAAATGGAGAAGAAAACTCATATTCTAGTGATTCCTTACCCAGTACAAGGTCACATAAATCCTATGCTCCAATTCTCCAAGCGCTTAGCCACAAAGGGTGCTAGAGTGACTTTAGTCGCTACCAGCACCACTAGAAACTCCATGCAAGCTTTGCAAGGTGCTAGCTCTGTCAACATTGAGATAATCTCCGATGGCTGTGAGAGAGACGAAACCGTAGAAAGCTTAATAGCAACTGTGGATCGTTTCAAAGATGTAGTTTCACAAATCTTAGCAGAGTATAATGAGAAACTAAACAGCTCCAAATACCCACCAAAGTTTATTGTGTATGACTGTGCTCTACCATGGGCTCTAGACGTGGCTAGAAAATATGGCATAGATGGAGCTCCATTTTACACTCAATCTTGTGCAGTCAATGTCGTCTATTATCACTTCAAGAAAGGAACGGTAAGGTTGCCTCTCGAAGAACCAACAGTATCACTACCCTCGCTGCCAAAACTAGCAATCAATGATCTATCTTCACTCCTTTCTAATCCAAGCTCTTACCACCTCTACTGAACCTTTTTCTGGATCAATTTTCCAACTTCCTAGAAGCAAAGTGGATATTTTTCAGCTTTTTCAAGGAGTTGGAACTCGAGTTAAGTTCACAATCTCTCTAAATATTTACCTTACTTTAACTTTTGACTTATTATAGGTATTACACTACCCCCCCCCCCCCCCCCCCCCCCCCCCCCCCCGCCCCCCCAATAAGGCTGTCTTACAAATTGATAGTTAACAATTTTTTTATTTTTTATTAATAAAAAATATGTAAATTATTTGTTATATTGTTGATGGTATCCTAATCATCTTTATTATCACATCAATTTTTAAGACTTTTAAAGTTAAATTGATTTTAATTTAACATTTTATGTTTGTTTAGAGTTAAAATTGTCAAGAGTCTTGTAATTAAGTGAGCGTAACCCCATTTTCTTTATTGAGAACAAAGTTTTGAATTTTATTCTGAATTAATGTTGGTTATAGGAATGAAATATAGTTGTACTTATTTTATCATAAAGCTTAATGATTTAAAATAATTAATTTAATTTAGTTTTTCTTAAAAATATTCCTTATAGAATGATTAGATTGATTGTTAAAAAAAGATCAAGGGAAATTATAGATTTACCTATATTAGTAATATAAATCTTATATTGTTAGTACAATGTAAATTAAAAATTTTCCAAAATTCAAATATAGTTGGATCTCTATAAATAAACAAGTATGTAGGGGTACTTTGAAGACTATAGAAACAACATATTGGGGGTACTGTGAAGTCTATTTCAACTTGTTCTCAGGTAACCTTGATGTTTTATTTATTTTTTTTATTGTCATACATTTCCCCTATATCCTATTATTTTTATGTATTTCCTTCCTCATCTAACTTTACCTTCTCGGACCTTATTTGCATATTTAATTTTTTATAATTCTAAATAATTATATGAGTTACAAACCATCGTTCACAAAAACAAACCCTAAATGAGATAACTCTTTCTAAGATAAAATGTAAAACTGATCCTCTAAGTTTTAGATTTCATTTCACTCCTCTAACTTTGCTTTTATTCATTTCAGTCCTGTAACTTAAAAGTTTATTCAGTTAAGACTTTTTCATCCACTTTTGTTATATGTTGTGGTTAATTTTTCAATTTTATAAATTTTTCTTCAAATTTTTTAGATTAAAAAAATTCAATTAATGATTGAAAAATATTTTCCAGATTAAAAAAAAAACTAACAAAAATTAACAGAAATGCCTTAATTGAATAAATCTGAAACTTAAAGGACTGAAATGAATGAAAGCAAAGTTAGAGAACATAAATGAAATCTGAAGAAAGTTAAGAGAGTCAATTTTATATTTTAGCTTTCTTTCTATTTTTTGACCATTTGGCAGTCCAATTATAAAATTAAACCCAAAATTTGAAATACATGTGAAATTTTAAGTGGGAAAGCGACAAGTTTAACCAAAAAATGGTCATTCAAAAAAATGTTAACAATCAGTCAACGATTGGTTTGAAGAGACAGGATAAAAAGGAAGAAAATTAACCATTGAAAGAGTGGTTTATCAAAAAAAACCATTAAAAGAGTGCTTTTTGTGATATGAAGTTTATTTTTGGTAAGCATGTTGAGTATGTAATGGTTCAAAAAACTTTCTTTGCTCTTAAAAGGTTAAAACGTTTTTTTTTTTTGTTCCTGAACTTGTTATTTTGAAGTCAATCTCACCATATTTTTATTTAAAAAACAAAATCAAATTCGTTATATGAAGATCAGATATGGATTTAATCTGCCAAACCGACTCAGCAATTTTTTTAATTTTATGAATTTTATTGATATCATTCTGAAACTATATATTGGACACAAATACAATACTTTTATAATAAGAGGCACTGCCGGAAATTTTCAAAAGCGAGAAGAAGACAAACAACCGAGCAAAATGATGCTAAATCCATTGACTCCACCTTAATTTTAAGGTAATTGGCATGCGAAGTGTGTGTGTGTGTGTGTGTGTGTGTGTGTGTGTGTGTAAACCATTATAAATACTTCTATAATATATATGCTACAACCCCAATAACTCGAACTGTCTCGAACCCATATACACTTTACTCCTCCGAGCACTAATGCTTAGTAAGGTACCAAGTTGCTTAACCGGGTTGTGATATGAGAAATTGTGAACATGGGACATACGGGCGTACAAAGTTATAGTTTACATTGCAAACCACAGCTTAGGCGCTGTATCTAAGTCCTGCTTGTTTTTAATATACATATGATGTTATAAATGGTTGTTGAAACAATACTTTCACTCATAATATTTATGGGCTTTAGTTATGTACATAGAAGCGTTTGGGCCTATATGAACTTGGTAGGCCCTCTTGAGGCTCTCGTTGCAAAACACTAATGTAACTCAACAGAGGCCATGATTAAAAGCAACTTATTGAGTATAGTAGATTTGATCTTATACTATAATATATATATATTAATATAATTTCAAATTATGAAGCTAATATGTTTTCTCTATTTGTTTAGTACAATTTTAGAATTCAACCTATACTTTAGTATCTTCTATTTTTTGTTTTAACAAGCCTTTTTTCCATTAACTACCCAGGATAGAGCACAGTAGTAATATAGAAGCATAAACAATGATAAAATAGATGATAAAGAAGAAAACAGAAAAATAGATATATTCAAAATAAGTTAAAATAGAATAAGGAATATGAAAACAAAAACTAGTAAAATCTTACTTGAATAAAACTTCTATCTTTGATTAAAATTGAAAATTGCTGCCTTTGATACAAACTTGAAAATAAAACACTATCTGAAGGGTTACAAGATTACAAGGTAAAATTTGTAAAGGGTTACAAGATTATATCTGTCTGGAAGGGAAGGGTTACAGGATTACAAGAGGGGAAGAATTACCAAAGTCTTTCTAAGGGAAAGAGAAAGCGATCTTGGACCTAAGCTTTGAACCTCAAAGTTGGACCTTAATTCTGGACTTGGAATTTGGACCTGTCTTCTGTCTTCGGAGTCTGTCCTTTTATAGAGAAATTAAACTATGGTAAGTCTTCAAAAGTAACTTGAGTTAGTAAAGTTAACTCAAGTTATTCTGTCAGTAGAACATTGTGGACACTATTGTATGAATAGTAGACTTTCATAAAGTTGCTTTTGAATTTGTCTGGGAGTCTGTCAGGGTGTCAAAAAGTCTTTGTTTTGTCTGGAAGCTATTCACATGTGCTGGTGAATAGTGACTTTGTCTGAGATTCTGCCTGGGGTTCTGTCTAGTCTGTCTGGGCAATATTGAATTCGTTTGGAGGCAAGTCACACATGTTGGTGAATAGTGATCTATCATATATTTGTCTATCTGGGAAGGCATTCTTTCTTTTCTTAGTTCCTTTCAATCTGTGTTCGCATAGTTATCATAATCTAATGGGTCAGAGTTAGAGTTGGTTTCATGCACATGGTATGCTCCATAATTTTCACATAAAGTACAATATATTATAGGAAGAAAGGTAGGAGCACGATTCTTTGTCATTATTCTATTATCTTTCATGATCTTTCTTCTCCCAATGAGCCTACTTGCTAAAGGTCTTGGCCCATATACAGCTATCCTATTGGTGTAGCCATATAAATGGAAGTCATGGTTTAACTCTTTCTGTACGTCATAAATCTTGTTGCTCATAAAATTAGACCACTCTTGTGCCAGATCATGTGGATCATCAAATGATAAATAAGTCTCCCCTGTATACCAGAAATAATAAGGGCTACGACTAAAATCACTGATGAGAACCAAAATGTGTGCTGGTTGTGAGTCCATGTAATAACTAGTGTCCCAAGTTGGGAGAGTACTCCAAATAGTAAGCTTCATGTAATTAAGTCCTCCAATTTGTGCAGCTGCTTCTTGGATGACAATAGGAAATAAACTAATATGAGTAGCTGAAGTAAGGATTAACTTGCTGATAAACCATGCTTCAAGCATTTCAGATAACCATGAAGGATCATGAATCACCGGATCCTCTGTCTCAGTATTGATAAGCAATCTCGGGTAGGGATGTTGTCCATCATAAACTCTTTCTGTTTCTCCAAAACTTTCATACCATGTGGCTTTATGAGATAGCCATATATCGCCTGTCATGTCTGTCCTGATAAATGCTGTAGAGACTAAAACTTTAAACAGATGCATCCATCTGTCATAAGAACTAGTTAAGGCCCTATGAGTTAGTATATTTTGTTGGATTTCAGGGGGTAAGTCTCATTTTTGGCTGAATCTTAGGGTGGAACTTTGAAAAGCTTATTCCCATAAGATATCTTTTAAGAGACTGTGGTTTTGTCTTTGTGGAGCTTGAATCTCCGTCCTCCTTGCCAGGGAGTTGACAACCAAGTGCTTCAATAAATGCACTGGTGTTAACAAGATGTAATTCCAAAGCCTTAAGGGTCTTTCAAAATAAGGATTTCTGTTTGAGGGTGAAGGCTGCCTGTAAATTATCAAGAAGTAATTCAATATGAAAATGAGGGTCTGTAAATTCTCCGTACTGAAAAATGAGGTCAGTGCGAAGAACTTCTTACAAAATTTCACTTTTTCCGCCACATGAATACATTGCCTCTGCTAGCAACGTATTCTGAAGGGATATTGTCTCTGTCGAGACGCCTTTATGCTTGTCCGAAACCTTTGGAGAAGCCTTTCAAATTTGTTTGGGTTGAACCACTGGTGCCTTGCCCTTTCCTTTTATGTCTGCCTGGGTTCTTTTACTCGTAGTAGTTTGCAATTGGGTTTTGAGAAAAAGATTATGTTTTGAAATATTATTTTGGAAATAAATATTTTCATGTAAAGCTTCTCTCGAGTTTATTTTTAAAATCCTTTTACCAATGTCTTTTTGTAAAATTTCTTTAAAATGCTTTGTAGGAAAATCATTTTTGTAATTAAAAATAAAACAAACTTTTTCTTGTGCACCTTTGTGCTCCTGCTAAGTAGTAGTGGGATTAAAGTAGCTATGATAAAGTCTGTTAGAGTGGGTGGAATTCAAAGTTTTTTCAAAATCTATTATGATTCTATCCATATATGTATATATCTTATTCTGAGATAGTAAGGCCTTTCCATAAAGTCTTTCATCAATGACTATGATAGAAAATCTGTCAAGGACTTATGAATAGCCCTTAATGAATTAAATCTGTTTTTGTTTAAGAAATTAACACAATTAATGTTTTCTTTCTTCATTCTGTAACATGGTGTCCTTTTTTCCTACACTTAATACAAACAATAGGTATATCTATAGAGTCTTTTAATTTTAATAAATAGTCTTCTTTATCTTTTAAGTGATTAGGTAGATTGTCTATCAATCTCATTAATATGTCTTTTTGTTTCCTTTTTCTTTTATTGACTTTAAGTGGGTTAGTTGATTTTGGTTATTTCTTTTTCTCAACTTGGTCTATCTCTTTTTGACTTACATTAAACATTTCCATTAATTCATTTAGTGTATCATTTTCAAATTCTAATTTACTGATTTGTTTGGCAATTTTATTATGTCTATCACATTGTTTTTTAGTGTGTCCATATTCTTTACATTTATGACAAATAGTTTTTTTTAACGTGTCTGTCAGTTTTCTCATTATCTGATAACTCAGTATTATTTAAAACTGCTATATCTTTTTTTCTGCTTATATCTAAAAGTGAATTTAGAATTTCCATTTTTTTGTTAATTTTGCCAAATTGTCATTTTGGGTATATATTATAGATCTTTCAATTTCTTTTAGTCTTTCATCAATTTTTCTTTTAAACTATTATTATTATTATCAATTTTCCATCCATTGTTGACTATTACACTATCACTATTTGAACTATTATAGTTTTTCCTTCTATTGTTGACTATGTCTTTCAATCTTTCTTTTTCTTCTTCTACTTCTAGCCTCCTAAGTAGGGATTCTTTAAAAACACTATCTTCTTTTATTATGTCTTTGCTTATGACTTTCCCTACTTCTTCTTTTGTCTCTAGCCCTTCGCTATTCTTTCTTTCCATTATTTCTTTTGTTTTGTCTTGGTCTATGTTTCTTTCCATATTTAGCTCTTTATGTAGAGTTTCTTTTGAAAAATTTCCTACTGTCTTTCTTTATTCTTTTTTCATTGTCTTCTTTCTTTTCATGCATTATATCTAGTTTCTTCTTTTGCACTGTTTCAACTACTATGTCAGCTTTCTTATATTGTTTTTTTGTGTCATTATTTTGTTGCATTATTTCTATACAGTCTTTCTTGTCTATCACAAGTGGCTTAAAATCCTTGTTTTTGAAGTCTTCTTTCTCAAAGTTCTTTTCTTTGTTTTTATATGTTATACTTGTAATTTTGTCGATGCTTACTAAATTATCAATTTGTCTATTATACCAATTATCTGTCATAGTTTGTGTAAAAAGTGATCTATGATGAGGTTCAAATTCTCTTTCTTTTCCTGAAGGTGAATTTAAAGCTTTAATTCTTTCATAGAAGTCCAAAAAACTATCATAAAAAAAGCTATCATTTTTCTTTTCTAATTTAGTGGATCTTTCACTATTTCTATAGATTCTAATTTTTTATTAATCATGTCTAAAAAGCTATCACTGTGTCTACTATTCCGTCGGTTGATTTTATCTCTTATTAAAGTACTCAAATTATTTGAGGTGTTACTATTATAATTATAATTACAATTATCTATATTACTGTCAGAGTCAGAATCTGTTTAATAATAACCCATATTACTGTTTGACCAATTATTGTCAATATCTCTCATGCTATATTCTTCATCATAATCTATATCATCAAAGTCCATGTTTCAAATTAGCGTGTGCCTAGCCTAATTGTGATCAAGCAAATAGATGATGAATTGATAAATGTATTTATTCTCTTTCTAAGCAATTAATAATTACTGGCAGAACTATTACTAACCATTGGTATCCTTGCTATCAGGACTACCACCTCGGGAAACTCTATTGCGGGACCACCCAAACAACGCCTATTCGTCTGCTAACAAAACGGGCTGACCAATGCGAAACTATGGTTTGCCAACGAGTCTGAGGCTGACCAACGATATCAAGGAGCAAGTAGTGGCTTTGTAGTAAGAGAGAAACTTAAGAAACAGTGCTTAGGCACTGTACTTAAGTCTTGCTCATTTTCAATATACATATGGTATTATAAATGGTTATTGAAACAATACTTTCACTCATAATATTTATGGGCTTTAGTTATATACTTAGAAACTTTTGGGCCTATATGAACTTGGTAGGCCCTCTTGAGGCTCTCATTGCAAAACACTAATGTAACTCAACAGAGTCCATGATTAAAAGCAACTTATTGAGTATAGTAGATTTGATCTTATACTTTATATATATATATATATATATATATTAACATAATTTCAAATTATGAAGCTGATACGTTTTCTCTATTTGTTTAGTGCAATTCTTTTTTGTTCTAACAAGCCTTTCTTCTTTTTAATTGTTGAACATTGTTTATTATTATTATTATTTTTATTATTATCTGCATTTCAAAATTCTATTATTCCATTAAGTTGTGAATTGGATGGCAAGCCAGAAATGGCCTATAAAAACAATTGGACCAACTATTCCATCGATGTACTTAGACAAGCGGTTAAAGGATGACAAAGAGTATGGCCTTCATTTATTCAAGCCTAATATGGATGCTTGCATAAAGTGGCTAGACACAAAAGAAACTAACTCAGTTATTTACACATCATTTGGAAGCTTTGCATCCCTAGGAGAAGAACAAATGCAAGAGCTAACGTTGGGCCTAAAGAATAGCAATTGCTACTTCTTATGTGTTGTTAGAGAAACCGAACAAAAAAAGCTTCCTACTAATTTTCTATAGGAAACAGTGGAGAAGGGATTGGTTGTAAGTTGGTGTAGTCAATTAGAAGTATTGACTCATAAGGCCATTGGGTGCTTCATGACTCATTGTGGATGGAACTCAACCCTTGAGGCATTGAGCTTGGGAGTGCCAATGGTTGCAGTGCCACAATTGCCGGATCAACCAACGAATGCAAAGTTCATTGCTGTAAGATGTTTAGACCCCTTAAACCTAAACAAATTAACCTAGATAATTAGCCAAGTGATTAACTTAGGTAAATTAAACAAATCTAGGTTAACACAAATATATCATATCATGCAAAAGTGCGGAATAATAAAGAACACATGATATGATGACCCAGGAAACCAAACTGGTAAAAACCTAGGGAGGATTTAACCTAGCTATCTTCAAGGTAAAATGAATTCACTATGAAAGAATTGAAGTTTACACAATAGCGACTTAGACCACTAACATTCTATTGCTACCTACCTGTAGGAAACTTACTACCACGACCACGTGACAGCTCCGAGACCACGGACTCCTTCTTTCCTTGAATTCTCAGCAAAGCACAAGCACACCTGCTTGTATATCTTGAAGCTCTTTGATTCTGCAACTGTATGATTACCAATCTCTTGACATGAATCTAGAGTTTAGAAACCCTAAGTGTATGTGAAGGTAAACACATCTAGATCTAACAATTAGATTCACAAACACAGCATTCATAACTCTAAAAACGTGGCTAGGGTTTTCCCTTATATACCTAGGGCAAAACATAAAACCCTACACATTAAATGGGCTAGGGCTGAGTTGGAAAATTCTGCAGAAAAACGATCTATACGACTTTCGATCGGTCGAGTCTATTTCTCGATCGATCGAGCCTGGCAGATCTGCACAGTAAATTCTGCAGTAACTCGATTCCAACTTTACATAATAAGTCATACTTTGAGCAAATCTAAAACAAGACTAAAGATTGTTTTGATCATGGTTTGCCAACATTACAAATTGAAGTTCTAATACATTAGTTCCTAATTCCTTAGAACTTAACAAACTCCCCCTTTGGCAATCCGTGACAAAACACAGACTTAACAAAAAGCTCAAAGTTTACAAAATAAACAGCCCATTACAAAACAAAAAGCCCTACTAACAAATTCAACCTAACTACTATCTATCAGTTGCAAAAGTAGACAGCAGCACGACTGAATCAACCTGTATATTCCTGTAACACTCAACAAACACATAAACGCATATGTAAAAAATACAAGTAACAAAAAAAACTTCTTGATTTCACATAACACAAAATAAAGACATATATCATGAATAACATCATAAATATAAATCAATAAGCACTATAGCATAGTGAAACAAAAAACATATATAAAAATGTATCTCAAATATATCTCCCCTATCATGAGCCAAAAATGTAAATACATAGTGAAGCACCTAGATACAATCTAAAAAACTCCGCAAGCTCCTCGGTATCACAAAAAGATACAAAAACTCCCCCTAAGACAAAAATCTCCCCTACAAGATATGTACTCCACAATAGAATGTACTCCCCCTTTTTTGTGACGAATTGCCAAAGGACACTCACTCATCATCAAAAGGAGGCGGCGGAGGAGAATGACGAAAACTCGCCAAATCCGCTTTCAAAGCTCGAAGCTCATCAAGTACATCCACCAAAAGCTGACCATGAGCCGCCTGAACGGTCATGACAGTGTCCAAGGTTCGACGAATATCAGAAACATCCGAAGGAGAAGGTGGAGGAGCATCAGCATCAGCAACAGCAGCAGGTTCAGTAGAAGGCTCTACCCTAGGACGCTTAGAGCTAGCTCGAAGTTGAGCAGCCCTTTGACTCAGAAAGGTAGCACCAATAGAAGCAATAATGTGAACGGGCTCAGAAGCAGGGAAATCACCTAAACCTAGATGAAGAAGAATCTTATGAATAAAGACAGGAAAGAATAAAGCATGAGCCGTAGAACTACTTCGATGCACTTTGTTCAAAGAACGAAGAAACAGATGAGGAAAACTGATAGCAGCATCAGTGACAAGAGAATACAAAAACACACATCGCTCAATAGGGATAATGTGGAGATGAGAAATAGGCCACAAGGAATGACATGCAATCCTAAAAAAAAGATAGTGCAGCTCAGAAAGCTCAGCAGACGTGATCCGAGGATCAGAACCCCACTGGATAGAAGACCCAGTGATGTATGACATCACGTCATCGAGAGGCGGAGACTCATCATAGGGAAAAACTGGATGATCAACAATAGGCACCCCAAGAGCATCAGACACTACCAAAGGGGTAATGCGATACTCCACACCTCGTATCCAACTCTTAACTAGAGTGTTGAAATCATAGAAGAACTCTCTAATCAAGGTAGCTGGAGGCGGATGATTTATGTCTAGCAAAGGTAACCAGCCCCTACGCTCAAAATTACGCCTCACCTCACTGTCAACCTCATCTAGAATAACTCTACGCTCACCCCAAATATGACGCCTAAGGTTAAAGGTCTCATATGTTTCTTGGTTCTTCTCACTAGGAAACCAATCACTATTAAAAGAAGGTGAAGGGACAGAAGTCCTATGGGCTCTAGTTTTCCTAGGCATGGTACTAAGGACAGAATAGAGAGACACAGAAAGAAAAGAACAAAAACAAAAACAAAAACAAAAACCAAGGGCAGACTACAAGTTAGCTCAGCAAAAAAAATAGAAATAACAATCTATATGATGCATGAACAAAATATGTAAATGATGCATGAACTAATGTAGTGACACAGTTCAAATATGATCCAAATTCACAAAATTGGCTTGAGCATGACACTTGTATCAAAAATTCCCAATTTTCAAAAACCCAATTTTACAAAACACAACAAATTGAGAAATTGATCAACACAACAGTTATAAAACTCAATATAATGATCAAATTAATCAAACTAACAAGCCAATTTCATCAATTTATATCAATTTGAATAAAACCCCCAAATTCGGCAATTTCAAGCCCTAGATTTTCAAATTTTTCATAAAACACCAAATTAACCAAATTAAACCACTTGTAACACTTGCATATGGTGTCTCTGCAAAAACCCATTGATTTATTGTGAGAGAAAACAATCAGAATCAACACAAATTCAAAAAGACAAAGCCCAAAAATTCCCAATGAAAAGCATGAAATTATGCATGAAAAACTGAAAATAAAAACAAAAAGAGGGGTAAAAGAGACTTACCGGCCTTGGGAGAGTGATCTTTTGCAAAATGATTGAAGGAAAACGACAAAAATAGCAACAGGAGGCTTGACCGGTTGGTGAGAGACAAAAGAGAGTTGAAAAGTTTTTGAAAAATGAAGAACACATGAAGAAAAGTTCTTTTTTAAAAACTCTTAGCCCGATTTTCAATCAATCGAAAAATAGATTCGATCGGTCGAAAATCCTTCGATTGATCCAAAACCAATCGAATACCGATCGAAACACACCGAAACTTTCCAAGGATTTTAAAAACATTTTCGATCGGTCGAAAAACATGTTCGATCGATCAAAATTCTGGAAAAATAAATTTTTGAAAAACAAACCAATTTCAGTGCTGAAACTCCTCAAAACATTAGATTTTATGAATAAAATGCATGAGTATGAGATGAAATGTTTTCCAAAAACACATGTATTTATCCCAAATCTCCCAAAACAAGATTTTCTTATAGTTTCCCTCAAGAAATCAAACAGCAAACATGTTCTGCATCAATTTCAAGAAATTTTCAAACTTGGTTGGTAAGACCAAAAAACACACACAATAACATGTACATAGTTTAGTAGAGGATAACTTGTGTAGTGTGTGCAACTAGCAAAAGCTTGAGAAACATGTAAGGTGAGATGCACATAGTGATCAATCACAATTTCTACAAAATTCATCACATGAATTTGAAAGAGACTATAACTTAAAGAGTCACATCATATAACTCTCACATCTCCTAGAATAAAAGCTTGCAATCATGTTAGTTTCTTGATTTGCCTCATAATTAATATCAATTTTAATTGATCAGAAACTTATTAACAAAGCCGGGATAATGTACACACCAATTTTATTTGAATTGTGAATTTATTATAGCCCAATAATGTATACACCAATTTTAACATTTTAATAGAGGCTACACCTTATGTTCTTTTTGTGCATGTGCTACACTTTCTCGAGCACAAAATCTTACGATATGCACTAAGGTGTTCATGATTAGCTAATAAACAGTGGTGAGATAGTTATTTATGCCTTTCTCAAAAAGTTCAAGTTCGACAATCAAAGACATATGACTTCAAGATCAAGATCAAGTGATCAACAACTATAACATCTTTCCACACAACATGCACTACAAAAATTTCAGCTAGTAAAGTGCAGTAAAAATAAGTACATACAAGCTAAACAAGGTACATAAACATATTATGCAAAATAGATTGAGCAACCTTGTCTTCAAAATCAAGAAAAATATAGCAAAAACACATTTTGCACACATTTTTTTTTAAAGGAAATAAACGACCTAGAATGAAATTCATGAATGTTATGCAATGCAAATCCTAAAAAATGGTCACAAAAGAAAGAACAATGAAGCACAAGGACCATGTCAGACAGACCTAATTAGGTCTAGCCTTTTGCATCCAAAACCTTTTAGATGCAACTCTTGCATTGGAGTTATGATTCACATTAGAATTCTGAGCAACTCCAGGATTGGAATAAAGGTTTAACGCCTTTACCAATTCACCAATAAGTACCATAGGATCTTATGCTTAAGGCACAAGTACTTTAGATTTATTTGCTCGCTTTGCAGCTTGCAACTTGAAACAATTTGGACGAATGTGTCCAGACTTTCCACAAAAATGAAAAACTCATGCAGGCTTATCAAGAAATTTGCCCTTAGAAGAATTAGAAGCTCTAGAATGAGACTCTTGAAGATCAACCCTAATCTTCCTACGTGCAGTAACATCTACAGATTTAACAGGTTCACTCATCAAAGGTTTGACAATCTCACTCTTAGGAGGTTCAGTAGGGGGAAAAAATTTGTGGAATAAGATTCAAGCACAGAGATACTTTCCACAAAACCTAAGCCAGTTTTGTCAGAAGGAGACTTTTGAATACTCAACATGTGATCAAGTTTGGAGCTTGCAGACCTATTAGATTGTTCTCTAGCAACAGATAATTCAAGTTCCAAATTTTTAACTTTATCAAGTAAAAACATGTTCTCAGTTTTCACATTATTCAAAAGCTCATTAGCATCAAACAATTTCACAAGCAAATTCTTCTTATCAAGTTCAAGAGATGCAATTTTCTTTAAGCCTAAATCCACATTCATAGCATCCTTTACAGCAACTTTGCAAAGTTTATTAAAGGCTTCCTGTAAATCTGCATCTTCAGAGGATTCCCCATCAGAAGGGTTCTCTTCAACAGACACGCTTTCATTAACTACAGCAGTAGCAGTGAAAGTAATGAAGTTTCCATCCTCATCACTAGCGGATTCATTGTCCGAAACTTCATCATCACTAAGGGTCACAGCCATAGCCTTACCCTTAAACTTCAAGTATGTAGGACATTCAGATTTCATATAACCATACCCTTGACATCCATAACATTGTTGTCCCATAGAATTATTAGAAGGTTGACCAACTTTCTCTTTAGGTTTTTCAGTGTTATTAACATTAGTGGGATCATTCCTCCTAAAATTTCTAGGTTCAGCAGTGTTCTTGCCTCTTGCCCTTCTGTTATTATTCCTAAGAAAGTTTCCAAAGTTCTTGGCAAGATAGGCAATCTCTGTCGCAGAGAGTTCATCATCAAATTCACCATCCTCAACATCATCAACAAACTTAAGAGCTATTGATTTGGATTTGTTAGTCTTGGGTAGGTCCAACTCATAGGACTGAAGAGATCCTACAAGTTCATCAACAGGGATGGAGTCCACATTCTTGCTTTCAGTGATGGCAGTCACTTTGGGTCTAAAATCCTCAGTCAAAGATCTAAGAATCTTCCTAACAATTTTAGGTTGGTCATAGATTTCACCCAAATTACATGCAAAATTAACAATATCATTCAGTTTAGCATAGAACTCATCAAAAGATTCATCATCATTCATTCTAATGCCTTCAAATCTAGTAGTCAATTGCTGCAACTTATTAATCTTAACTGCCTTTGTGCTTACATGCACAGTCTGGAGGATATTCCAAGCAGTATGAGCAACCTCAACATTGGAGATTCTCTTAAATTCTTCCATAGATACAGCATTGAAAATAGCATTCATAGCTTTGCTATTGAAAGTAGCTGCCTCCTTTTGAGAAGTTTGCCACTTACTCACAGGAGTAGTGGGCTTCTCCCATCTATATTCAACAGAGTTCCAGACTCTCTCATCAATAGATTTCAGAAATGCTCCCATCATTACTTTCCAATAAGCATAATTGTTCCCATCAAAATGAGGTGGAACAACAAGAGAGTGTCCGTGTTCCATGACAACTGGGGTCAAGGATCAGCTCAAAGATCAAATGATCAAAAACAAAAAGCTACCCGCTTTGATACCACTTGTAAGATGTTTAGACCCCTTAAACCCAAACAAATTAACCTAGATAATTAGCGAAGTGATTAACTTAGGTAAATTAAACAAATCTAGGTTAACACAAATATATCATATCATGCAAAAGTGCGGAATAATAAAGAACACATGATATGATGACCTAGGAAACCAAACCGGTAAAAACCTGGGGAGGATTTAACCTAGCTATTCTCAAGGTAAAACGAATTCACTATGAAAGAATTGAAGTTTACACAATAGCGGCTTAGACCACTAACATCCTATTGCTACCTGCCTGTAAGAAACTTACTACCACGACCACGTGACAGCTTCGAGACCATGGACTCCTTCTTTCTTTGAATTCTCTGCAAAGCACAAGCACACCTGCTTGTATATCTTGAAGCTCTTTGATTCTGTAACTGTATGATTACCAATCTCTTGACATGAATCTAGAGTTTGGAAACCCTAAGTGTATGCGAAGGTAAACACCTCTAGATCTAACAATTAGATTCACAAACACAGCATTCAGAACTCTAAAAACATGGCTAGGGTTTTCCCTTATATAATCAGGGCAAAACATAAAACCCTACACATTAAATGGGCTAGGGCTGAGTTGGAAAATTTTGCAGAAAAACGATCTGCATGACTTTCGATCGGTCGAGTCTAATTCTCGATCGATCGAGCCTGACAGATCTGCACAGTGAATTCTGCAGTAACTCGATTCCAACTTTACATAATAAGTCATACTTTGAACAAATCTAAAATAAGACTAAAGATTGTTTTGATCATGGTTTGCCAACATTATAAATTGAAGTTTTAATACATTAGTTCCTAATTCCATAGAACCTAACAATTGCTGATGTGTGGAAGGTTGGGGTTAGAATTAAATTGGATGAAAGAGGTATTGCTACTAAAGAAGAAATAGAGTTTTGTATAAGGGAAGTAATAGAGGAAGAAAGAGGGAACGAGATGAGAATGAATTCAGTAAAATGGAAAGAATTGGCAAAAGAGGCAATGGATGAGGTGGAAGTTCGGATAAAAACATAGAGGAGTTTGTGGCAGAACTTGCACGCTTGTGAAGTTAATTTAAACAACTTTTCATTTGAATAATGATCAAGAAAATAAAATATGATTTCACTATAGAAGAATTTGTTTTAGTGATTACAAGCACCACCAAGTTTGAGGAATTTTATTTTTATCAAAACACCTTAATTATGATACAACCTTAACAGTTATTATTTTTAATAATTTTTCATGGTATTAGAGTAGTTTGTCCAAAATTTAAGCCATTATTTTTGCTTTACCGCCTTCTACACATGTGAGAGAATGTAAGAATAATAGTTAAATAATTAAGTTTGCAAAGACAATTGATAATCGACCAATTGTTATCAAAAATCATTTTTATTAAAATATAAATAAACATTTAATTGCAATAAAATTTTACCCAAACGTAATAACTTATTAGCTCATGATCTAGTCATGAGAATAACAGTGTTATATATATATATATATATATATATATATATATTTCATTCGCTTTTGTCTCAAATCTCACCTTATTTATTTATTTTATAATAACCTCTCAAATCTCACATTGGCTAGGACAGACAAAGAAAACAGACATGATCTTAGCTAGGACAGACAAAGAAAGCAAACATGATCTTGGACCACATTATGGTTACAATCTCTTGCACTGTCCTATGATGTTTACATAAGCAATGATGTCAAGGTTTTGTAATAAAAATTTACTTATTATAATATAAATCTATTTTTTTTATTGTAACAAAATTTTACCTGCATATAATAATTCTAGCTCATGAATATAATAAAACTCACTTTTATTTAGTATAACAATTTAACCTATTTATTTAATCCATCTGTCTCAAGTCTCACCCTGACCATATATAACAGACAAAGAAAGCTAACATGATATTAACACCTCATTATAATATCTTGCATTGTTCTTATAACATTTACATAAGCAATGATGTCAAAGGTTTTGTTGGAGTGTCAGTATAGTAACAATAGGTGAAAGACGCCAACTTAGGTCGATTTCCTACTAATTTTTTATTTATTTATTTTTATTTAAAGGTTTTTTATTTATTTTTATTCCTACCAAAATATGTAACGCAATGCAACGAGATTCGAGAACTGATTGAAAAAAGAAAGAATAAAAGGAGATTAAATAAAAAGACCAAGAAGAAAGTACGTGACGTATGGATATAAATAACAATCTGAGATTGCAACTGGGGCAATTTGTTGACTACCCACCGATTCAGTCTCTTATGAAAAAAGATTCTTATCTTTTTGGATAAGTTTGATTCATTATTGGTATGACTAAGAAAAAAAAAATGTAATCCAGTCGACGGAGCCAAGATCTGACTTGACAGGGAGAAAAAATTACATTTGATATCACATTTACACACAGACAAGTGAATATATATAGTATTTGAGATCAATTTGCAAAATAACAATTTATTCATGTGTATATTAAGCAATATTTGAATGCAAGAAAATTCAAAATAAAATAACATATTCATTATAATATTTATCTATTAGGGGTTTATTTACATAAAAAATCATTTTGAAATTGTAATTATAAAAATGTTATATAGGAGGGCTTTGGTTTTGGTTTAAAAAACAATCCAATTTATTAACAATTTATTTATATAATTTTTAAATGCATTTATTGTATTATATAATATAATAGAAGAAATATTAATAGATTTTTTGAGTGGGGCCAAGGGAAGTGCCCCTCGACCGAGTCGACCCCCCTGATTCTGCCCCTTATGTAACCATGGGTGACGAAGATGAAAATGTTAAAAAGCTACCCAAAGATTTGGAGCCCACATTCTCCTCATTTCTCACGTTTGGGATCAAGAAATTGACAGGCATGCGAAGTGTGAACCTTTATAAAGTAATAATAATAACTCATTGATTTCCTTTTATATATATATATATATATATATATATAAAGATTGTGTTACATATTGTAGTTAGTATTCAATAAAAATAATGGTAGTAATGAGTTTATGTGTTGTGTTAATTATAATTTATCACCTTGACAAATATTAGAAAAATAAAGCATTATAGAATATGATTATATCTCAAATTTATCTCTATTTTTTTTTATATTGTATATAGAATTTATAATAATGATAATATTAATTGACATTTATTATAATTATGTTTTTGTATGAAATACTAAATATGAAATTTGTGAATTATGATAGTTATTAATAAGTATGTATTAAAAAAAATTTTCCAATGAAATAATTAAATAGTAGATAATTATGGCAATTATTAATGACAAAATGCAAAGTGATAAATTATTAAGGGTAGGTAAAAAAAAAAAATTAGTGGTGAGCTTAAATGAAAAACCCCACTAACCTAAAATTTAGCTTGCATATTTAGAGCAACAAAAGCGTATAGTCCAATTATCAGATTTTTAAAATATATATATATATATATATTTTTAAAAGATATGAAATGGTGTAACACTCCAATTTTTATATATAAATATCATGGCATTGTCTCTTTGATCATGGATCCCTGCTTCTCCATCTGATTGAGAGAGAGAGCATTGCAAGAAAATGGAGAGGGTAACTCATATTCTAGTGATTACTTACCCCATTCAAGGTCACATAAACCCTATGCTCCAATTCTCCAAGCGCCTTGCCTCAAAGGGTGCTAGAGTGACTTTGGTCACTACCAGCACCATTAGAAACTCCATGCTAGCCTTGCAAGGTGCTAGCTCTGTCAACATTGAAATAATCTCTGACGGTTCTGAGGGAGACGAAAACTTAGAAAACAAAATAGCAACTCTGGATCGTTTCAAAGTGATAGTTTCACAAAGCTTATCAGAGTATATTGAGAAACTAAACAGCTCCAAATACCCACCAAAGTTTATTGTGTATGACTGTGCTCTACCATGGGCTCTAGACGTGGCTAAGAAATATGGCCTTGATGGAGCTCCATTTTTCACTCAGTCTTGTGCAGTCATTGTCATCTATTATCACTTGAAAAGAGGAACAATAAGGTTGCCCATAGAAGGGGCAACAATATCACTACCCTCGTTGCCAAAACTAACAATCAATGATATATCTTCATTCCTTTCTAATCCAAGCTCGTACCCAGCTCTACTAAACCTTGCACTGGATCTATTTTCCAACTTACTAGAAGCGAAGTGGCTCTTTTTCAGCTCTTTCATGGACTTGGAACTCGAAGTAAGTTCACAATCTCCGAATATTTACCATACTCGTAACTTTTGACTCATGATAGAGTTATTACATAATTTTTCTATTTTTATAAGGCTGTTTTACCGATTGATATGGCATCAGTTAAAAATTAAACAAAAACAAAAACAAAACGTATGATATTTATTTATTATATTGTTGAGATTACATCAATTTTATTTATATTCTATGAATTTAATAAGTAGATTTTACTATAAATAGAAAGCTGGCCTGTAGTGAATTAAGTAATGGATCAATAGGTTAGGACAAGGAAGATTATAAACGTTTGCTGAAGAAAAATGTTCTCAGCAAAATCCGAGGAGAGTGATTATTTTATATTGCCTTTTGAAGCTCTATTACAAGTTTTCCTTTCTGTTTCTATTCTCTTTCTTCCCCCCTAGCTCTCTGGGGGTCTCTTACATTATATACCCCGTTCTTGGTGATCTTGACCCTCCACGTATTGGCCATCCAAGTCACCACTTGAGTACCAGTCCCATCAAACATTCCTCCTGGCTTCCTATGAGTTGTAGTAGCAAGGCAACACTGTTCAGGGGTCTTCTCCACATAAATACGGCCAGAAAAGTAGCTGCAGCGTATTAAATGTGGAGGTAGTAGCTTTTCCTTAGATACCTCCTAGTTTTCGCTTGTTGTTGTGCTTGAGGTGTACGTATCTGCTGCTGAAACTTTTTAGAAGCTCGCCTTGGCTCATGGGATCCGAATCTAGTCCATGCTCAACCTGTCCGAGGAGGCATTGCTCCTCGGACAGGACCCAAGGCCCAACACCAGATTTGAGCCCTGACCCCTACAATATGAAAATAGGAAATATCATTCTTTATTCTCTAGAAGTAATTAAGAAATACTCTGTTTTGCCTGAAACTCTCTTGGAGGTTTGAATGGTAGATGACTGTCTTTGTTAATCTTTTCTCCTTCCCATAAAGACTGAAATAAAAAATAAAAAAAGTACTCTTTTTTCTGCCCATTCAGTCCCTACATCTTCATAGTTGGATGCTTTGTCCCGTTCAAATATGCGAATTAAATAATTGTGTACTTTGGAACAAAAGGTACAGATATGCTCAAATTGAGGTGTACGTATCTGCTGCTGAAACTTTTTAGAAGCTCGCCTTGGCTCATGGAATCCGAATCTAGTCCATGCTCAACCTGTCCGAGGAGGCATTGCTCCTCGGACAGAACCCAAGGCCCAACACCAGATTTGAGCCCTGACCCCTACAATATGAAAATAGGAAATATCATTCTTTACTCTCTAGAAGTAATTAAGAAATACTCCGTTTTGCCTGAAACTCTCTTGGAGGTTTGAATGGTAGATGACTGTCTTTGTTAATCTTTTCTCCTTCCCATAAAGACTGAAATAAAAAATAAAAAAAGTACTCTTTTTTCTGCCCATTCGGTCCCTACATCTTCATAGTTGGATGCTTTGTCCCGTTCAAATATGCGAATTAAATAATTGTGTACTTTGGAACAAAAGGTACAGATATGCTCAAACTCAAGTAATCACCCATAGGTGTCTATCCAAGGCACATCTAATCTAAGCTACATGCCAATTTGCCAATGATTAAAACATTTTGTGTTTGACGCCAATAATATCGGCCAATGCCACAAACAAATGAATCATTTTATATTCATCACCCCTAAAAATAACTATGTTGAAGATATAAAGCCCTCATGTAGTGAATCATTTTGTATATATAAAACATATTGATTAGTTAAAAGTTAAAACGCGTTAATAAAAAGGAAAAAGTTTGTCCTTTGACATAATCATTATAAAAAAATAAAAATAAATAAATACTTGAGTATCACCTCATGCATACATATGAATGAATGTATTTAAAAATAAAAACATATATGCATATTTAAAAATAAAAACATATATGCGTATTTTAAAAAAGACTTAAGTTGAATTGTTTTCTCTCTCTGTGTCCAATTTACCTTGTTTTTATTTTTTCAATTCAATTAGTTTGACTTGGTTTTTAAAGTAAACTAGTAGAGTTGTCCACAGAAGACAGTTTAGTAAAACACAAAAAAGAAAATTTAGTACCACAATTTTTTTCATAACTTATCTCATAATTTTTTTGAAAATATGGTAGAGTGTGAATGGTAAAGAAAAAAATTGTGAGTTTATATGTAAATAATAAACTACTCACAATTTGCTACGTCAAAATTATGATAAAAAATTGTAAAATAGTGTGTGATTCTAGTACAACTCAAAAACATATTTTGTATTTGCTCCAATTTTCCAAGAGACCGGTGACCACACATTTCTAGTAAAAAATCTTGTACCATTTGCTCCACTTTCCAAAGGTCACCACACGTGTAAGGTTAAAAATCCACACACTTATTTCTTAAAAAAAAAAAAAAAAAAAACCCTTGCAGCTAAAAAACAAAAATTGATAATTTGATATCGGTTTACACCTCAACTATAGTTCCTTTTCTTTAACTCTGCGTTTATATTTTTAATTAAATTGATAAATATATACTATTATACATATGAACATAATAATAATATATATTGTTAATTTAAAAAAATGATTGGTTATATGATATATTATTTTATGCAAATGAATGTTCTATTGTATTAATAATATTATTTTAGACTATGAAAAAGTTTATGAACATAATTTGTGTGTCACTTGTAAATAAAAAATTGTAGATTCAAGAACAAGTAATGGTTAATGAATAATAATTACATATATTATTAAATTGTGACAAAAATGTGTGATTGTAGAAAAATTATTAGAATATTGCTGTTGTCAGAAAAAAAGAAAAAGAAAAAAAAGGTTGATTAATCATTTCATTTCTATATGCGCCCTCCAAGGCAAATCCTGCCCCACCACTGTTTGAAAGCAATTAAATGTGTAATTTAAATTATTGATTGAACCAATATGCCTTCTCATTCGCTTCATTCCCTTACTTCTAGTGGTTTCTACTTTCCAACTTTCTATTGACATTAATTACCTGCCTATCTTTAGGGTAAGAGAAAAGAAGTAAAATTACATTTTAAACCTCATAGATTAGGGAGTGTACCAAATAAATTAAACCACATAGTTTCAAAAGCAATAAATTTAGTTCTAAGTTTTTTAAATTAACAAATTTAATCGTATGGTTTCAAAAATTACAAATCTAACATTGATGTTTAATAAAGTAACAAATTAAATCTCAAACATTTAATTGTGTTTGGGGTTTAATTTAGGATGGGGTTTAAATTTGTAACTTGAAAAAGAAAAGGCAAAAATATGTTCCAATTCCAACTACAAGTCAATAGCCCCCTTGAATTGTTGGGTTCATGCATCCTTCTCCTTCAAATCACTATCAACACGTTTGACACGTTGGAACACGAGATAGGTTAATTAAACAATTTATTCATGTCATACGTTTGGGAATTCGTGTCTTGCGTGTGATAATAATAATAATTATCTCTTAAATTTATCTTCTAATTGTAAAATATGTGAATTTTGCATGGTTGTGTGATTTACATGATGTGAGAGGAACGATGCATATATGAAATATGGATTACCTCCAATTTATATAGCAAACTCTCTCATACAAACAAAATAACTCTGAATTCAACCTTTCTATACCTTAGAGAAGCCTGGTCTAATTTACAACCACTACGAATGTTTTTTTTTTTTTTTTTTGGTACAACTCAATTTGAGTTGAAAAGAAAAGTTCCAAACCTATTTGTTTACTTACCATTGATCGGCTTTAACAGGTCAGGTTGGATATGGTTTAACTAAAATTAAACTTCCAAAATATTTTAAACTAATTAAGTTAGACTAACCATTGAACCTCCAAGCACTAATCCTTAGAAAGGTACCAACTCACTCAACTGGGCAGTGAAATTAGAAATTGGTTACAAGGGACATACAGGCACAAAAAGTTATAATTTACATTTCACATCAATCCAACATTGACAGCAAGTCCTGAATTTCACATATTTTATATAGCATGACACAACAATTTTCAATATACATATGACTTTATAAATAGTTATTGAAACAATACTTTCACTCTTACTATTGATGGGCTTTGGTTATATACTCTGTAGGCCCTCTAGAGGCTCTCATTGTAAAACACTAATGTAACTCAATAGAATTCATGGTAATAAGCAACTTATTGATCTTTTACCTTTTTATAAATATTAACGTATCGTAAAATTATTAAGCTAATATGATTGCACAAGACATCCCTACGTTTCCTCTATTTGTTCAGTAAAATTAGATTTCAACCAATTTTTGCTATCTTCTTCTCTTTTGTTTTAACCAGCCTTTCTTCTTTTTAATTGTTGACCAATATTGTTTATTATTATTATATTACCTATGTTTCAAAATTCCATTATTCTATATTAGGTTGTGAATTGGATGGCAAGCCAGCAATGGCCTATAAAAACAATTGGACCAACTATTCCATCGATGTACTTAGACCAGAGGTTGGAGGATGACAAAGAGTATGGCCTTCATTTATTCAAGCCAGATGTGGAAGCTTGTATAAAGTGGCTAGACACGAAGGAAACTCACTCGGTCATTTACACATCGTTTGGAAGCTTAGCATCCTTGGGAGAAGAGCAGATGCAAGAGCTAACATGGGGCCTAAAGAATAGCAATTGCTACTTCTTGTGGATTGTTAGAGAAACTGAACAAAAAAAGCTTCCTACTAATTTTCTACAAGAAACAGTGGGGAAGGGACTTGTTGTGAGTTGGTGCCCTCAATTAGAAGTATTGGCTCATAAGGCCATTGGGTGCTTCATGACTCATTGTGGATGGAACTCGACTCTTGAGGCATTGAGTTTGGGGGTGCCAATGGTTGCAATGCCACAATGGACGGATCAATTGACTAATGCAAAGTTCATTGTGGACGTGTGGAAGGTAGGGGTTAGAATTAAATTGGATGAAAGGGGCATAGCTACCAAAGAAGAAATAGAGTTGTGTATAAGGGAAGTGATAGAGGGAGAACGAGGGAAAGAGATGAGAGGGAATTCAATAAAATGGAAAGAATTGGCTAAAGAGGCAATGAATGAAGGTGGAAGTTCAGATAAAAACATAGAGGACTTTGTGGCAAAACTTGTTTGCTCGTGAACTTAATGCAAGCGGCAACTCTTTATTTGAATAATGATCAAGAAAATGATTTCACTTTAGGAGGATTTGTTTTAGTGATGGCAAGCATCACCAAGTTTGAGGAATTTTATTTTTATCGCAACATTATTTTTTTATTAGGTAATAGCACATTTAATTTTAACTAGGAGTAGACTCTTCTTGTACAGCAAGAAAAAATTAAAAATAAAAACTAAAAAAACTAAAAATAAAAAAGAATAGAGCGCGAAAATTAGTTTTAAATGAATGTAGAATAGTTTAAAATAGATTGGAAATATTACACATTCCTAGTGCTATAAAAAAATTTTTGTAGTTTTTTTATATTATGTATAGATTCACGAATTCAGTAAAAAAAAAATGTTGAGATTCATGAATTTACATGTAAATACATTTTAAACGAAATTAAAGATAAAATGACTATGGGCACAATTTTATTTTTTTATTATTATTATTATTTTTTAGATAAGGAAGGATGTCTTATTCTTTAATCAAACTATACTACTTCATATCTATGAGACACCACAAAAATTTCATTGACATACAGTGGTGGTGGATTGAACCTAGGATCTTTGTGTTTAGAGTATAAAGATATAACATGGCAGCAAATTAGAAGGAAAATTAGGACATTTGGCACAAAATTGTGATACAATTAAAATCTAATTTGAATTCTTGATTGAGCCATTATGGTTCTACATTGACTTCAATTACCTACTTGTAGTGGTTTCTATCGGAATTATTACATGCCTGTCTTTGGGGTGGTGGGAAAAAAGAGGCATAAAATTACATTTTAAGTAAAAAATTAAACCATATAATTTCAAAAGTAATAACTTTAGTCCTAAGATTTTAAAAAGTAACAAATTAAATCAAATCATATAGTTTTTAAAATAACATATCAAATATCCATTTTTTAAAATATTAATAAAAGTTAAGAGAACTGCTACGTCCACAACATTTCTCACAACATTTTCACAACAAATCCTAGTTGGCAGGTTGTTACAGGTTTTAAATTTAAATCTAACACTGAAATTACTTTCTTACCCACTAGTAATAGCAAATAACAACTTGCCAACTAGGATTTGTTGTGAAAATGTTGTGAGAAATGTTGTGGACGTAGTATTTCTCAAAAGTTAAACATTTATATAAGTGGAACAACATTGTATTTGAGGTCAATATAGGATAAAGATTAAATTTGCAACTTTGTAAAAAACTGAGAAAAGAAAAAAGGAAAAAAAAGAAGAAAAAAGAAGAAGGTATTGTCAAAGCCCAACTACAAGTCTGCAACACCCCCTTGAATTGTTGTGTTTATGCATCCTTCTCCAAATCACTATCAATTATTTATCTTCAAAGAGAGCAATCGTACTAAAGATAAGAACTTCTAAATAAAAGAGCCCACAGTTGTCTTTACCTTTAAGGAACTGACTAGTGTCGAAAATCTTTATCACGTTGAATTGAATAAAAACAGTAAAAGTTCCCCGGTAATTTTAGTTCATGAATTATTCACCCTCCTACTTCCATAGAGAGAAAGCATGGAAAGAAAATGGAGGGACGAGATTAGATTAGAAATTGTGATATACAATGCTAAAGAAACAACATTTTTTCACAACTTCATAAGATGTCAAGTAACGATTGGAGCAATATTATTTTTTTGAAAGCCAATTACTGATAGAACTTTTATTCTGCATTAATCATAACAATATTTTATATGGAAAAAATAAATTAAAAACGTCACCAAATTTATTATATACAAAACCCTAAGATCTTTTTAAAGAGAAAGAAATGGCTCACATACTTTTATATAATTTTTATTCTTTAAAATAAAATTAATAAAAATGTTATTTAATAATTCAAATACGGAAGTCATGTTTGAATACCAAAAATTGATCTTTCTTTACTTTTTTTTTAATAAAAAAATTTCTCTTTACATGCTTAAATGATGTCACAAAAGCTTTGAAAAAACACACACGATACTCTTTTGATGGAATAGAAACTAAACTATTAACTTTTATTAGTATACCTCGAATCCACGAGGGATTACCCTAAATCCACAAAGAGAGAAAAAAAAAACTGGAATTTACTAGAGAAAGAATTTAACAAAAGTTTGTATTTATTGATAATAATCTAATTTACCTTTGACGGCTATAAAACATATAAATACTGAGAAAAACATTGAACTCTAATTCGTATTAATTATGCGATTAAGTGACAAAATACTGAAATTTACCAAAAATGAAAAAATTGAGTTAAATGCATAATCATAAATTACTGACCTTAAGGGCTGTCCTAAAACAAATGGGACCTTATTCTGACTTTTGAGTAAAAAGTTATTAAGAAAACAAATATTACTATAAACAGCAAAATCACAATTTTTTGGGCCTAAATGAAGGAATTCACCATTTTCAAGGGGTACTTTGTGGCGAACTGATGATTATTGCTTAGAAGGCCGTTTCGCTTTAACCTACCAAATTTCATGCGATTTCGACTCCGAGACCCACGATTTCTACTAGTGTCTTTTTGCCCTGTGCATTGATTTCAAGTGCGCGTGAGAGTACAGGAAGGCCATGACAATCTATTCAACATCATTAAATATTTCCATCTATTATGCTTCTTCATTTACTTCAATTCCCTACTTCTAGTGGTTTCAATTATTGGTAATTGTTCGCTATCTGCAGGGTATAAAAAAGTGTATAAAATAATATTTTGAAAATTGTTCAAATTATTACAAAGTAAGAGATATTAAAAATACTACAATTTTTTACTAATACATTTTATGGTTTTTTTGATAACTACTTATATGTTGTGATTGATGCATAACAACTAATGAAAGTAATGTTACTTTAATCGCAACATATCAAGTCAAACTAAAAGAAGCACATCAAGTCAAACTATTATTTTAAATAGAAAAAGGTTGGATTCTTAGCATTTTTACTAAAAACCCAAAAAGTATGGTCCAAATACTCTGTAACGCCACTTGAATTGTAGTATTCATGCGTCCCATGATCCTTTCCCTTCGTAGCCGTAGCGAAGATAAGCACAACTATCAAAATTAGTTGCCCACATTTATCATTACCACTTTCTCTTAGGAAACTGACAGTCGTGGAAAATCTTTTCCACTTGAAATTGAAATCAATATATAAATTCATATCCCCTGTAATTTTAGTTAACGAATTATTCACACTCCAACTTCCATAGAGAGAAAGCTTTGAAAGAAAATGGAGGGAGAAACTCATGTCCTAGTATTTCCTTACTCTGTACGTACTAGGTCACATAAACCCAATGCTCCAATTCTCAAAGCGCTTAGCCTCAAAGGGTGTTAGAGTAACATTTGTCATTACCACCTCTAGTAGCAAATCCATACAAGTCCATGCCAACCATTCTATCAACGTTGAGATGATCTCTGACGATGGCTCTAAGGAACCCAAAAATTCGGAAGGCATAGAAGCATATCTCGAGCATTTCAAGCTAAATGTCTTACAAAGCTTTGCAGAGCTTATTGAGAAACATAATACCTCCTAATACCCTCCAAAGATTCTTGTGTATGACTCAGTTTTGCCATGGGCTTTGAGCATAGCTCGGCAACTTGGACCTGATGGAGCTGCATTTAGGGGCAGCTTTAGGAAATTTTTTTAAGGTGGTCACTAAGAAACTTAAATTAAACAAAATTTAATAAAAAGACAAATCGAATATATCAACATCACAAAAAAAAAAAAATGCAAATACATGAATTATTACAATTTTTTGTACTAGGAAAGAGAGAGGAAAAAAAAAAAAAAAAGAGATTAATAAGAGATAAAGTGGAAATTGAAAATGTTGATATAAGAATAATAAAGTGACCACAACAATTTTATAACAAATCTTATGTAACAAGTTGTCATTGGTGGCTAAAACATGTCAATATTGAGCTAAAATTAGAATTAGTAACAGCTTATTACATAAGATTTATTATGAAAATATTGTAGATGTAGCATTACTATTATTTTTGTTGAATTCAAATTCTTATGATTCTCAGGTCGTGTTGTTTAACATTTTTATTAGAGTGATTAAAATAAATTAATATAGTATATAATATATTTTTTTTTAAGTATATATATATATATATATATATGTATATATTTTCAAGTTAGGATGTTCACTGAACAAATTAATTTAAACTAATTATTTATATATATATATATATATTTTTTGCTAAGTATAAAAAACATTTTTGGAAGGCATAGAAGCATATCTCGAGCATTTCAAGCTAAATGTCTCACAAAGCTTTGCAAAGCTTATTGAGAAACATAATACCTCTTAATACCCTCCAAAGATTCTTGTGTATGACTCAGTTTTGCCACGGGCTTTGAGCATAGCTCGACAACTTGGACCTGATGGAGTTGCATTCAGGGGCGGCTTTAGGAAATTTTTTTAAGGTGGTCACTAAGAAACTTAAATTATACAAAATTTAATAAAGAGACAAATTGAATATATCAACATCACAAAAAAAAAAAAAAAAATGCAAATACATGAATTATTACAATTTTTTGTACTAGCAAAGAGAAAAAAAAAAAAATTTTAATAAGAGATAAAGTGGAAATTGAAAATGTTGATATGAGAATAATAAAGTGACCACAACGATTTCATAACAAATCTTATGTAACAAGTTGTCATTGGTGGCTAAAACATGTCAATATTGAGCCAAAATTAGAATTAATAACAGCTTATCACATAAGATTTATTGTGAAAATATTGTAGATATAGCATTACTATTATTTTTGTTGAATTCAAATTCTTATGATTCTCAGGTCGTGTTGTTTAACATTTTTATTGGAGTGATTAAAATAAATTAATATAGTATATAATATATTTTTTTTGTAAGTATATATATATATATATGTATATATTTTCAAGTTAGGGTGTTCACTGAACAAATTAATTTAAACTAATTATTTATATATATTATTTTTTTTGCTAAGTATTAAAAAAAAAAAATTCGGAAGGCATAGAAGCATATCTCGAGCATTTCAAGCTAAATGTCTCACAAAGCTTTGCAAAGTTTATTGGGAAACATAATACCTCCTAATATCCTCCAAAGATTCTTGTGTATGACTCAGTTTTGCCATGGGCTTTGAGCATAGCTCGGCAACTTGGACCTGATGGAGTTGCATTTAGGGGCGGCGTTAGGAAATTTTTTTAAGGTGGTCACTAAGAAACTTAAATTATGCAAAATTTAATAAAGAGACAAATTGAATATATCAACATCACAAAAAAAAAAAATGCAAATACATGAATTATTACAATTTTTTGTACTAGGAAAGAGAGAAAAAAAAAAAAAGATTAATAAGAGATAAAGTGGAAATTGAAAATGTTGATATGAGAATAATAAAATGACCACAACAATTTCATAATAAATCTTATGTAACAAGTTGTCATTGGTGGGTAAAACATGTTAATATTGAGCCAAAATTAGAATTAGTAACAACTTATTACATAAGATTTATTGTGAAAATATTGTAGATGTAGCATTACTATTATTTTTGTTTAATTCAAATTCTTATGATTCTCATGTCGTGTTGTTTAACATTTTTATTAGAATGATTAAAATAAATTAATATAGTATATAATATTTTTTTTGTATGTATATATATATGTATTTATTTTCAAGTTAGGGAGTTCACTGAACAAATTAATTTAAACTAATTATTTATATATATATATATATATATTTTTTTTTTTGCTAAGTATAAAAAAAAATTTTGGCAAGTGAGGATGGTCCTGTGACCACCCTCACATACAAGTGGAGCCGCCACTGGCCTGCATTTTTCACTTCGTCTTGTGTGGTTAAGACCATCTATTATCATGCACGTCAAGGAACAATTCAGATGCCCTTAGAAGAAGGGTCTTCAATTTCGTTGCCCTCGATGCCATCACTAGGGATCAATGATCTGCCTTCCTTTCTTAGTGATAAGGGCTTGTACCCAGCTGCTTTGCTAAACTTCGTGTTGAATCAATTCTCAAATTTCCGGGAAGCAAAGCGGATCTTGTGCAACAATTTCGATAAATTGGAATATAAGGTAGGTAATTAAGCAGTCCATTTATGTCATGTTTCTTGTGTGTGACAATAATAATTATCTCATACATTTCATCTACCACACACAGCATTTGAATTCCACGACTGTGGGGTTCACATGAAAAAAAAAGAGAGAGAGAGAAAATGATACTTTTTTTTTTTTTTTTTTTTGATGATAGAGAAAATGATACATATATTTGGTATATATGATATATGAAATACATCTAACTTATCTACGTGCAAATCAATGTGAACCAAATTCTTAGAAGGAAACAAAATAATACTAATTTTCACCTAACTATACACCTTAGAGAAGTTGTGTGGTCAAATTTACAACTACTTGCATAGTTTTGTTTTGTTTTTTTTTTTTTTTTTTTTTTGGGGGGGGGGGGGGGAGGGGGGGTGGCGTGTGGTGTGGGGGGACCAGATCCCAGTCAAGATGAAGATCTATTGAAAGAATATAGATTAGTAATAGCTCCCAGTCAAGGAGAAATTATAAGGTCCACATAGTGGACAAGTGACATGGTTCACCATTTCATTAAAAGACTCACACCTGTTTAAAATTGCTGAGATGAGAATTTTTTCAAAACACTGACTCAACAATTTTAAACAAATGAGAGTTTTTTAGTGGAATGGTGGATAAATGACGTGGTTCACCAGAGGACTGTATAATTTCTCCCAATCAAGATAAGGATATGTAAACTTTTTATTTTTATATTTTATAAGTAATAAATTTTATTAATATAAAAAACATAACACCCTAGTACACAGGGAGTATAAAAGGGGTTAACAATTCAAGTAAAAAAATTACAAGAATAAAGGAAATCAAGAAAAGAAAAGAATGATTGGTTTCGCATAGCAACCAACCAATCCAATAAAGTTTGAAAGAAAAATAACTTGAGGTCTGGTATAGATCTCTTATTATTTTCAAAACACCTACTATTTTTCTCATTCTAAAGTCACCACATTAAGCAATGGGGAACAATTAACCAAATATGACCATTTTAATGACAACAAAGGGATGTGTAAACTATTTTCTAACCCAAACCAATCCCAAATCACATTATAATTTAGGAATTTCATATTAAAATAATATCATTTGTTTTTTTGAAAATAAGAGTTCAAAAGCTATTGTTTACTAACCATGGATTGTCTTGAAAATAAGATTTTAGCCAACTCTTTCAGTTTGCTTTCCATTCAAAGTGGAGAACATTTTTTGTTTGGAATCAAGATTTCATTGGCACAATTCCTGAACCAAATATTTTAGCAAAGAGATTGAATCGTTGGTATTGCAATCTAAATATAAAGAATTGTACTCACTTAATCAGCAATATAAAAATATATTTGTGAATAATTTCAATTTTTTAATTTACAAAAATGAAAATTCGAAAAAAAAAAATTGTTGTTGGACAATTAATGACAACCCCAAATGAAAATTGGTCTGTCTTGGCACTTTGGAATTTCCTATGCTACTTTTGTGATTGGAATTTTGAACAAAATCCGGATTTAAAATTTATCAACCGGGTTCCTATTGCTGGGCTCGCAGCTGCTCAAGTTGTTGTCTGAGAGGGTTAACCACTTCGACTCTTGACATGTATATATCATATACCAAAATATTCAATAATTACAATGGTGAAAAATAATAAGGCAAAGAAAAAGGGATGCCATCAACATTACATAAGTGGGGAAAAAAATAATAATAATAAGGACAAGTCCTCCTAAGCCTTATCTCTATAGGAGTCTTACGTAAGTCACTTGTCTTTGCTTATGTAAATTAATAAGTGTTGAAGTGTATTAGGGTATGCGGGCTTTAGGCCCACCTTGTTTATTTGTATAGCACACTTACTGTACTGCACACTTTGCTTCCTATATAAAAGCACTCATATATATTCTATTACTTGAGAAATACAATACACTTATTCAGTATTTCTAACATGGTATCAGAGCCACTGCTCTAATTTTCTTGTATCTTGCAATCTTATCTTTGCTGGTATTTTTCGTTGCCTCAACTTCTGTGGTCAATAAGCCCATTCAATGCCCTCTCCCAACTGCTCTACCATTGTTAGAGGCCTCAGGGTTGAATCTCCGTTGCTAGAAGCTCTTCCTCCACCACCAAGACCACTGCCATCATCGGATATGTCACCTCTGACCTCCGATTAGGACATAAGACATATCATTGTGTAGCTTTTCAATTGCTCTACACAACACTGCCAGAAACATCCTCATCAGACCATCCACGCGCCGATCAAAGTTTGGCCAAAATCTTTCATGCGCTTCAGGCGTCACCAAGGTTGCTCCGATCTTATTGCCGCTGCCACCATCGGAATTGTCTTTCTCCGATCTACATCTCCGGAAAAGAATCGGCTGCATTGGATAGCTCACGCATTCCCATGTGCTTCCAGTATACATTGCACCAAATTCACGCTCCTCACGTGCCGTCTCTGCTGCCACATGAGCGCCACGCGCCACACGCACCAAATAACTCTGCCACGTCAGCCTTAGCTGACGTTAGCGTCTTGTCATCTGCTGATTCTGCTTGTTGTAATCTCATGACACCTCACTCGTCCTTATTTTCTGAACTTAATCCTACACTACACTCTCTTAATATTCGCACAACAAATGGTTCCACAATGTCTGGTCATAATATAGATTCTGTTTCGACCTCCAACCGCTCGACTCCTAGGGTCTTTAATGTTCCTAAGCTTTCTTACAATTTATTTTCATTGGGACAATTAGTTGAGTTGGGTTATCACATTATCTTTGATTATTGTGGGTGTATTGTGTAGGATTCGAGAACGGGACAGGAGCTTGGGACCGATCCCAGAGTTGGGCGTATGTTTCCTGTGGACAACCTTCATCTTCCACTTGTTGCTCCTGTTTCTATTGTTATAGCTGCTGCAGTTTTTTCTATTCCTTTCCTTACACTTTGGCATACTTGACTTGGTCATGCATCTTCCTCTTGTGTACAACAATTGGCTTCTAGAGGTTTGTTAGGTTCAGTGTCTACAGAAAATTTTGATTGTGTTTCATGTCAGTTAGGAAAACAACCAACTTTGCTTTTCAATACTAGTGAATCAATAGCCATTGATATCTTTGACCTTATTCATTCTGATGTTTGGGGGCCTTCCTCTTCTCTAGTATTGGTGGATCTCGATATTTTGTTTTTTTTTTTTTTTTTATGATTACTCTCGCTATAGCTGGATTTTTAATATGAAACATTATTTTGAATTCTTGCAAGTATATTGTAATTTTGCAAAAATGGTTGAAACTCAGTCTTCCAAACATGTCAAAATTTTTAGATCTAATAATGCTCTTGAACACACTTAATATGCTTTCCAAGCCATTTTGCATTCCTATGGCACTATTCATCAACTAACTTGTTCAGGTACCTCTCAGCAAAAAGGTAGAGCCTAACGAAAACTTTGTCATATTCTTGATACTATTCGTGCTCTCCTTCTCTTTGCTAAAGTTCCTGCTTCTTTTTGGGGTGAAGTTACACTTCATATTGTTCATGCTATTAATCATCTCCATATTATCATCACCTTCGCTCCTTCGATTTCGCCTATTTCGTTCTTCTTCAGCCACGTGAGCATAACAAACTTGAGCCTCGGTCAAGGCTTTGTTGTTTTCTTGGCTATGGCAAAACTCAAAAGGTGTATCAGTGTTATGATCCTGTCTCTCATCATCTTCGTATCTCCTGCAATGTTGTCTTTTGGGAACATCGCTCCTTTGTTGAGTTCTCTCACTTCCATGCGTCCCTATCTTTCTCCTCTATCTTAGATCTTTTTCTAGATGAGGCATATATTCCTTCTATAGCTGCTCTTGATCCTCCTATAGTTGCTCCTGATTCTCCTATAGACTTCTCTGTCCAACCACCAGATATATTTGATCTCTTTCTTAGTTCACCCTTTAATGAACAGGTGGAAGATGAACAGGTCGAAGATTAGCTACCCAACCCTGAGCTTGGGTCCCCTGCTCCCGCTCCGCTGAAGATCTTGCACAAGAAATTCCACCTCGTCACTCAGCTTGGGTAAGATCCATTCCTGCACATTTACTTGACTATCATTGTTACACTGCACTAGCCTCACACCTATCATGAGGCTTCCACTGACCCTTTATAGAAGATTGCAATGAAAGAGGAACTTGATGCATTATCTAAAAATTATACTTGGGATTTAGTGACTCTCCCCCCTAGGAAATCTGTGGTTGGTTGTAAATGGATCTACAAGATTAAGACTTGCTCTAACGGGTCCATTGAGCGCTACAAAGCTCATCTTGTTGCAAAAGGTTTTACATAGGAGTATGGGATTGATTGTGAAGAGACCTTTGCTCCGGTTGCTCGTATCTCATCTGTTCGTGCCTTCTTAGCTGTTGCTGCTGCTAGTAAATGAGACCTTTTTCAGATGGATGTCAAAAATGCATTACTTAATGAGGATTTAAGTGAGGAAGTTTATATACGACCTTCTCCTGGTCTTTCTATTGAATTAAACAAGGTTTGTCACCTTCATCGTTCATTTTATGGCCTTAAACAAACTCCACGAGCTTGGTTTGCCAAATTCAGCTCTACCATCTCTTGCTTGGGTTACATGAATAGTTATTATGATTTTACCTTATTTCTTCGTCGCATTGACAAATGCACTATTTTACTTCTCTTGTATATGGATGATATAATCATAACTGGTGATGACCTCAATGGCATTCAAGAACTCAAGGATTTTCTCAGTCAGCAGTTTGAGATGAAAGATCCTGAAAATCTTAGCTACTTCTTGGGTTATGAAATCACTCATTCTACAGATGAATTTTATATTACTTAAGCCAAGTATGTCTCAAACTCTTGTCTTGAGTTGGCCTTACTGATAGCAAGATTGTTAACACTCTAGTTGAGCTTAATGTGCATTTGACTCCCTCAGGGAGGAAACCATTGTCTAATCTCTCTCTTTACAGACACTTGGTTGGCAGCCTAGTTTATCTCATTGTCACTCGTCCAAACATTTCCTATGCTTTTCACCAGGTGAGCTAGTATTTGTTTGCTCCATGATCGACTCACTATATTGTTGTTCTGCGTATTCTTCGATACCTAAAGGGCACTCTCTTCATGGTCTTTTCTACTCTGCTCAGTCTTCTCTTGTTCTCTGTGCATTTTCTGATACTGATTGGGTAGGAGCTCCCACTGATCGCAGGTCCACCACTAGTTATTGCTTTCTTCTTAGTTCTTCTCTGATTTGTTAACGAAGCAAGAAACAATCTCATGTGGCCTGCTCTAGTACTAAAGCAGAATATCATGCCCTTGTTGATACCACATCTGAGCTCTTTTGGCTACGATGGTTTCTCAAAGACTTAGGTGTGTTCACATTCTCTGCTACTCCTCTTTATTATGACAACTAGAGTGTCATTCATATTGCTCACAATATTGTCTTCCATGAATAAACTTAGCACATCAAGATCGATTGTCATTTTATCCGTTATCATCTTGTCCATGGTGCTCTCTAGCTGATCTCAGTCTCCTCTAAAGATTAACTTGTTGATTTCTTCACCAAGTCACATCCTAAAGGACGCCTTCGTACTTTTGTTGACAATTTTAAATTAGTCTCACATCCACTTTGAGTTTGAGGGGGGCTGTCAACATGTATTAGGGTATGTGGGCTTTAAGCCCACCTTGTTTACTTGTATAGCACAATTACTTGTACTACACACTATATGTACTGCACACTCTACCTTCTATATAAAGGCACTCATGTATATTTAATTACTTGAGAAATACAATACACTCATTCAGTATTTCTAACAATAAGAATACCAATTTCACCAAATACCCCTTTATTTCTATAAGAGTCTTATGTGAGTCACTTGTCTAAGCATAAGTCAATTAATAAGTCATGAGACCTCTTAAGTTCTGAGATACTTATTAAAAAATAAATAAATTTAACAGCTGAGATTGCATCTTTTGTATGGAAACCTCTTATACATATTTGGCTAAATTTCAAAACTCACTCTTTAAGTTTCACTACTTTTCATTTCAATTCTCTAAGTTTTCCATCTGTCATTTAAGTCCTCTAAGTTTCAAAACACTCAAATTTAGACTTCCATTATCTTGCCATCCACTTCTGTCATTAAATTACCAAAATTACTTTTTATTTTATTATTTATTTCCTAAAAACATTAATTAAAAAAATCCAAAAAAAAAAAAAAAAAAAAGCCCCACCCATTCCCAATCTTTTGCCAGTTAGAACCCATTAAGCACAGTGAGATAGTAACATATTTAAGAATTCAGTTCCATAAAAGAGATGAATTTTGCTATCCCTTCACCAACGGCTTTCTTGTAGATAATGTCAGTGGAGTGAAATTCATTGCCAGACTCGTCATCACAGGCAAGTTTCTAGACACTTTTGTGAGTGGGAACTTCACCATGGATCCTATGGTAGCTGTTGTTTATGGAGAAGTTATATAACTCAATTTCAATCTCGGTCTACTTCTCACTTTTCTTGTCTTAATTTTCGGGTTAAGGTGTGATTTTGGGGGTGGGTTTTTTTTTTTTTTTTTTTTTTCAAGTTTTACGGGGAGGGTGGGTTTACGGAACAAGTTTTGCTTTTAATTTTTAGACTTTTTAAATTAATTTTTTCAGGAAATAAATAATAAAATTAAAATTAAAATTTTAATTCAGGGAAAAATGATGCAAATTTGGTAATTTAACTGCAAGAGTGGATGGCAAGACAACAGAAGTCTAAATTGTGGTACTGTTTTGAAATTTAGAGGACTTGAATGACAGATGGCAAACTTAGAGGACTGAAATGAAAAGTTGTGAAACTTATAATGTGAGTTTTGAAATTTAGTCTAAAATTAGTGAAACTTCTATGCCAACTAAAGATGGAGTAAATACCAAAAAAACAGAGCTAGAGGTAATAGATGCCTCAAATTATTTAACGTAATGGCATTGAATAAAATAGAGACAATTAGCATTTGCTAATTATTCGGTGCATCACATGGGTTAGACTAAAACACTAAACTGTTTTTAGTGTATGCAAGGTTTAACTCGCAAATATTTGATTTGACGACAAGATATTCTACTAATTGAGCCAGTGGTGTAGCCACTTGAAGATCAAGGGGGGCTTGGGCGCCCCAAAATTTTTGAAAAGAATAAATTTTTTTTGAAAATATCCTAAATTATTTGAAAATTTTTAAATAACTTTATTATTTTGGCCCCATATATATTTAAGAAAGTTTTAAAATAAAATTAATTTTCATTTAAATAAAATACAATCCATAAATACTTATGTCAACAAAATACAATAATTACAAATTTAGCATTTTTAAAATAAGCACATAGATATTTTAACAATTACCTCAACTATAAAAGGGAAAAAAATTATAATTTTCATCCCAACACATTTATAGCTTACTTGTACATAGTAGTAGAAAAATTGAAAAGTCAACAATACTTAATGACTTTAGATCTCTCAAAGAGCGTAAGTTACAATTTTGAAAAAAGATGTTTAACCTTTATGTTATTTCATAGTTGATTAAAGATATTAAATCGTTTTGTCAAGTTTGTCTCATGATTGTTTAATTTTAATTAATACACTTTTGTTTATAGCACATATTGAGCTACGAAGTATACTACATTAATATTTTACATTTCATACACAATATATATATATATATATGGCCCTCCAAAGATAAATTCCTGGCTTCATCACTGAATTGGATTAAACTAGAACCCACTAGTAATTAATATTATATATGAACAGAAACTAACTTATAAAAATGACCCAAATGAGAAATTATTTTCAATTTCTTGGTCATATGGGAGCCTCAAATGAATAAGTAAACCCCTAGATTGAAATCTATGTGCAAATACGAGTGGGAAAGAAACTTGTTATTTTTTTGTAGATAAAAAAAAAAAAAAATCACTTGGGAGAAAGTCAATTATCACTTGTCGGTCAACGGCTACTATAAAGAAAGGAGGGGCGAAATGGGGGAGGGGTGATCAGGAGAAGAGAGAGAAGTTACCATTTGAAAGTGTTTTTTGAATGTTGAGTATATAACTTTAAAAAAAAAAAATCACTTGTTAAAAAATGTTTTTATTTTTTATTTTTTTGCTTGCCTTTATTGTGTTACTTCACACTTTCTATAGAAAAGAAAAAAAATTTCGGTGGAGAATCATTTCAATTTGATGTTTTTGTACAGTTTTTAGACCCCTTAAACACACACAGATTAACCTAGTTATTTAGCCAAGTGATTAACTTAGGTAAATTATTCAGATCTAGGTTAACACAAGTAAATCATATCATGTAAAGCAGCGGAAAAATAAATAACAGAACGATATGATAATCTAGGAAAACCAAATTGGTAAAAATCCTGGGGAGGATTTAACCTTGCTATCCTCAAGGTAAAAACAAATCCGCTATGAAAGAATTGATGTTTTACAATAAAGACTTAGACCACTAACATCTTATTGCTACCTCGAGTAGAAAACTTACTTTCACGATCGCGTGACAGCTCTAAGTCCACCGCCTACTTCTTTTTTGGATTCACAGCAATCACAAGTACTCACACTTGTGTTTTCTTTAAGCTCTTTATACAGCAACTGAAACGATCACCAAGCTCTCGACATCAATTTCGATCTTGATAACCTTAAGTATGTATGAAGGAAAACACCTCTAGATCACACAAGAGATTCATACGCACAGCATAAACAACTAGTGAAAAACGTGGCTAGGATTTTTCTTTTTATACCTAAGGCAAAACATAAAACCCTAAACGTCATATGGGCTTGGACTGAGTTGGAAAAATCTGCAGAAAAACAATCTGTACTAGCTTCGATCGATCGAGTCTAATTTTCGATCAATTGAGCCTTGCAAATTTACATAATAAATCTTGCATCACACTCGATTCCAACTTTACACATAAACACACTTTGAGCAGCCTAATTCTAAACTCTAAGTTTTGATCATGGTTTGCCAACATTACACATTGAAGTTCTAATATATTTAGATCCTAAATCCTTAGAACTAACAATTTTCTTTTCCTTCTTTATTTTTCTGCCTAATCAATTCCAACCTCGATCTTCATATTACAGTATACCAGTTAAGAACTCAAGATTATTAGTCATTGTTTTGGCCAGAGATTTAGCTATATCACTCAATTGTCCAAGAACAACATGGTAATTAGCTAGGCTAGGATGCTTCACAAACTACTGTAGAAGCTTTGCTCGGTTCAAAGAAGTGAATTTAATTATTTTGCACTTTGTAACAACTTCACAAGAAGTACAGACATCAAAAAACATAGGTGTAAGGACATGAATCAAAGCCACAACCCACCAAGAGTAGTGGATGATGGCTTAACAAGCCCAAAACAATGTATTTATGAGAGATTGGGCTTCACAATAAAATGGCTTCATAAATTAAGTGGGCCGTAATCAGTAAGATACAAGCTAAAAAGAGTGAAAGCACAAAAATAACTCTCCTCGGTCAAGTTCGAGGATGTGATGTTCTTATATTAACTCCAGTTTTTTTTTAAGTACAAAGTGTTCTTCTCTTTTTCTTCCTTCTTAGATTACATGTCCCATTTTTTACGATGACCTTTTATTTATATAGTCCTTTTACTCCTCCATCCTAACCTTCCACCTGTTGATTTCGTAGGTAATCCCTTGGATGCTTGTCCCATCAGGACTTCTTGGAAGTTTTGTGAGCAACTGTGAGTTGAAATGGCACTGTTCAGGTGTCATTTCTCCATAAATGTGGCTAGCTCATCTGGTGTAGTGTATTTAATGTGGTAGTGGTAACCTTCTTCCCAGATATTTCTTCTTTTGTTGTTGTCTCAGCTTCTGTTACTTTCCTCTGAAGCTTATCCTTCCAAAATGGTCACCTCCCCAAATCTCTCTTAAGATGGCTTAGATCCTCGAGACCCATGCCTGACTTGTCAATCTCTACCTTTATCCTTGGCCTTTTAACTTATGCTTGACAATCCCTTTTGCCATCCTCAGGCTCTTGTTCATCCTTGGGTATAGTCCATAACCCAATATTCTTGCTCGGTCTTCCTATCCTCACAATAGGTATCCAACTTTTCTCTCTCTTCTAATAGATATTTTGACTAGTAATATGTCCAAATCACATCTAAGCAACATGCAAATTGCCAATGTTAATTATGAGAACAATGATTTAAGCATTTTATGCTTTTGATATCAATATCGTAAGTCAAAGCACACATCTAATGGACATGCCAATGCCACACACAACCAGCCAACTCTATTGAGGTGATATGTGGCAAAGCTAAATTGAATACCTATTGTGTAGCAATATTGAAAAGTAAAAGAGAGTTCAACCCAAGGCAATTTATGTTTACGAAAGAGAGCCTTTTAGGTATATTTGAGATTTGAATTTTACGAGAACGTTTTTGTGCTAGCTATCTTCTTAATCTCACTATTTTCATATTGAAACTTTCTTTTAAACGTTGCCGGTGGATGTAGGATTAAAGTAAAACTAAGTAAATTTGTGTTTTATGTGTGTCAGTTCGTTTAGACCCCTGTAAACTAGATTGTTTAACCTAATTAATTAACCAAGTGAATACTTAGGTTTATTATTCAGATCTAGGTTAAAACAATAACAATCATATCAAGTAAAGCAGCGGAAAAATAAATAACACAACGATATGATGACCCAGGAAAACCAAACCGGTAAAAAACCTGGGGAGGATTTAACCTAGCTATCCTCAAGGTAAAACAGCAAATCCACTAGAAAGAATTGAAGTTTACACAATAGCGACTTAGACCACTAACATCCTATTGCTACCCAAGTGTAGGAAACTTACTACCACGACCCCATGATAACTCCGAGACCACGGACTCCTTCTTTCTCTAATCTTTGCAAAACACAAACACCACTGTTTGTGACTTTGAGATCCCACTCAAAGGTTTAGCAACACAAACTCTCCTGTTTGTGACTCCAAGACCACCCTTGAAGGTTTAGATCATCAGCACCTTTGATGACTAGAGAAGGCAGCAACTTCAGCAATACCGGATCTTGAGATTCTTCAAGGAACAACACCGGTAGAAGTAATAAGAGAGGTTTTAGAAACAAAACCCTAAATACAAAAGAGGCACACTCTTCTCTCTCTAAAAAGCCTTTTAAAAAACGTGCTTAGGGTTTCCTTTATATAGTGGGAGAAGTAGATCTGAAACCCTAATCCTTAATGGGCTAGAACTGCTGTTTGGGCCAACTTAAAATTCTGCAGATACGATTCTCGATCGATCGAGCCTGTCTTTCGATCGATCGAACCAGGCAGATTCTGAAATCTTCTTTCTGCATCTTACATGTTCTTGTGTGCTCACGATTTGCCAATTGTTCTAAACTTTTAGAACCTAACAATCTCCCCCTTTGGCAATTCGTGACAAAACTTTCATACAAAATGAAATGTTAAAATACAAGAACAACCCAATACAATAAAATGCCCAATTATATCACAAATCCCAATCTAAGACTCTTAACCTAGAAGTTGCCAAGAAGAGGTAGAAGGTCTTGATCAGAATGCACCTGTCTTTCCTGAAACACTCAACAAACACATCACCACATGTGTGGAAAGAAAGACATATAAACAATAATATGAAACAGAATATAAAAACACAAAAAATTCTAACTCTCCCCCTAAGTTAGATACAACAAAAAGTTTTTATATTCTCCCCTTTTTAAAAACAAATTTTATCTCCCCCTAAACAAGACAAACAGGCTTCCCAACATTTCATCTATTTCTCCCCCTTTTTGTCACGGATTGACAAAAACAACTCAACCAAAGAGTAAAGTGACAGTAAACATGAGAGAAAAAAGAGATAGAAAATAGAGAGAACTCCCCCTATGAAGAGCAACAACTCCCCCTATGAACAACAAATGTTAAAAAAAAAAACTTTTCTCCCCCTATATAAATAGGAAAAACAAAATAAGTTTTAGGAAAAACAGTTTTGGGGAAAATTTAGGAGGTCGGGATAAATAAAAACACACAAACCAAAAAAAAATGAGTTGAGGATACACACGAAGAAAAATATTCTCTCTTTCAATAAATGCAAACTTGACAATATGTGACCCATAAACAATTGCATGAGTAGAGAAAATATTTGCACATTATTATCCATCATATCTCTGAAGAAAAATATTTTCTGCAATTCACACATCAAGAAAAATAGCATATACTAAAATGTACAAAGGACTCAAAAATTAATCAATCAATTTTTAATTCAAGTTGAGTACCCAATTTAGCAAAGTGTATGCATGTTATGTGTGAAAAAAATAAGAGATATGACTGCAAAATTGCAAGATGGATACAAAAACAATGCAATTCATGTGAATCCTAAACATAAATGATGCATGAAAAAATTTGGTCAAAATTCTAAAAACTGAAAATTTTTCAGTTTCGATCGATCGAGTATCGATCGAATACCAATCGAGTCAGACAGAATCAAATCAAAAATTTTAATTGCAATTTCGATCGGTCGAGAAACAGCTTCGATCGGTCGAAATTCTGGAAAACTCAAATTTTTGAAAAACAGAGCAATTTAATGCAGTAACTCCTCAAAGCACAATATTTCATGAATGAAATGCATGAGTATGTGACTAAAAGTTTTTCAAAAACATATGAATACAACCCAGATCTTTCAAAATTAAGAATTTCAATCAATTTGTCCTTAAAACTCAAATTTTGCATCAAAATCAAGGAACATATAATCTTGGATGGCCACAACAAAATCACACACAATAACATGTACAAAGTTTAGCAAAGAGTAACATGTGTAGTGTGTGCAACTAGCAAAAGCTTGAGAGACATGTGAGGTGATATGTGAATAGTAATCAATCACAAAGTCTACAAAATTCATCACATAGAATTTGAAAGAGACTATCACCTAAAGAGTTACATCATATAACTCTCACATCTCCTAGAATAAAAGCTTGCAATCATGTAAGTTTCTTGATTTGCCTCATAATATACACACAAATTTTATTTGATTGAATTAATTATAGTCCAATAATGTACACACCAATTTTAGCATTTAAACCGAGGCTACACCTTATTTTCTTTTTGTGCATGTGCTACACTTTCTCGAGCACAAAATCTTACGATATGTACTAAGGTGTTCATGATTGGCTAGTAAATAGTGGTGAGATGGTTATTTATGCCTTTCTCAATAAGTTCAAGTCCAATAATCAAAAGCATGTGATTTCAAGATCAAGATCATGTGATCAAAAACTACAAACATCTTCCTACACAACATGCACTACAAAGCTTAAACTAGTAAAGTGCAATAAAATAAGCTCATCCAAGCTAAACAAAGTACATAAATATGTTATGTAAAGGTAATATGGCCAACCTTAATTATAAATCCAAGATATATAATACAAAACACAAAAAAAAATCTTTTTGGCTTAAAAAAATTTATGACCAAAACTAAAAAGCACACTTTATGCTAAATGATTAAAAAAATGCAAATGCAATGCATGACAGTGCTGAACTAAGCTATAGAGGGTACACAAACAAGAAATATAAATTTCTTAATTAACCCTTGAGTACATGTACAAACTAGTACATAAAAAAAAAAATCAAAAAATAGCTTAGCACTTATAGAACACATACTATTCAAGTTTCTCCACAATGTCAAGCATGTTCTAAATCAAGAGAGAGATATCATAATCCATGTAATCCTCAAGAAAACTAAAACTAGACACAAAATAAAATATTTTTGTCTTTTTGAAAATTTTCAATGTTTTTGGATTTAAAAAAAAAAAAAAACAACCTAAAAAAAACAAAACAACCAAAAACAGAAACAAAACATGTCCATAAACAATTGAAAGAATTAAATCAGGGACAAGTCAGCAACACTCACCTTAGAGAATCTTTTCTCACCCATATAGCACGAGTCTTCGGCTTTGTAGGTGAAAATCCATGTGAAGCAGAGTGTATTTGAGGAATTACACCAATCTTCTGAGAAAGACTAAAATCCTGCAAATTCCTTTCACAAGCCAACAAGCTCAAATTTTTCAAAAGCATATGAAACAATTTATTTGGACTTATGGCAGGAGAAATATCATCACATATCCTAGATTGAAATACAGAATGCTTAAATTTCAATTTATGACAATTAGGACGAATGTGACCGGAGACACCACAAAAGTGACAAACAGGAACAAATTTAGGAACATCAGTATTCCTAACAGCAAATCTAGTCTCAGATTTTGGTTTTTACCTCAACAAAAAACAATTTGGCCTAATATGACCAACAACACCACAAAGGTGACAAGTAGGCACAAAAACAGAATTCTTATGCTCTCTAACAGTAGGTTTAGACTTAGGTTTATAAACTTCAGCGTTAACATCAGAACTTTTACCTTTGTTTAATCTAGCAAAATAAGCCTTTTCTTTATTATTCCTCTTGAAAGGAGGGATATAAACTTTTTCAGCTTTAGGCTTAAGAGAAACAGAAACACTTCTGTTATCATCAGCAGGCTTAGTACTAGTCAAATTTTCAATTTTAGCTTTAGATTCAACTAACTCTTGTTCCAAGCTTTTCATCTTCTCATCTTGAGAGGAAATTTGATTTCTCAAAAATTCATTCTTTTTATTAGATTCATCTAATCTCATTATCAATTCCTCTTTTTCAAGATTAGCCAATTTTAACTCTTCCTTGAATTTCTTAGCAATTTTCAAAGACTTAGATAATTCTTTACGAAGAGTTTCAAAGGCATCAATAAAATCAACAGAAACAACAGTGTCCTTTTTATTCAAATCATCACAATCAAAAACAGTAAGACACTTAAAATTATCCATGATAACAGGGATCAAGGATCAACTCTTAGATCAAAAGATCTACAACAGAAGAGCTACCCGCTCTGATACCACTTGTCAGTTCGTTTAGACCCTTGTAAACTAGATTGTTTAACGTAATTAATTAACCAAGTGAATACTTAGGTTTATTATTCAGATCTAGGTTAAAACAATAACAATTATATTAAGTAAAGCAGTGGAAAAATAAATAACACAACGATATGATGACCCAGGAAAACCAAACCGATAAAAAACCTGGGGAGGATTTAACCTAGCTATCCTCAAGGTAAAACAGCAAATCCACTAGAAAAAATTGAAGTTTACACAATAGCGACTTAGACCACTAACATCCTATTGCTACCCAAGTGTAGGAAACTTACTACCATGACCCCATGATAGCTCCGAGACCATGAACTCCTTCTTTCTCTAATCTTTGCAAAACACAAACACCACCGTTTGTGACTTTGAGATCCCACTCAAAGGTTTAGCAACACAAACTCTCCTGTTTGTGACTCCAAGACCACCCTTGAAGGTTTAGATCATCAGCACCTTTGATGACTAGAGAAGGCAGCAACTTCAGCAATACCGGATCTTGAGATTCTTCAAGGAACAACACCGATAGAAGTAATAAGAGAGGTTTTAGGAACAAAACCCTAAATACAAAAGAGGCACACTCTTCTCTCTCTAAAAAGCCTTTTAAAAAACATGCTTAGGGTTTCCTTTATATAGTGGGAGAAGTAGATCTGAAACCCTAATCCTTAATGGGCTAGAACTGCTGTTTGGGCCAACTTAAAATTCTGCAGATACGATTCTCGATCGATCGAGCCTGTCTTTCAATCGATCGAACCAGGCAGATTCTGAAATCTTCTTTCTGCATCTTACATGTTCTTGTGTGCTCACGATTTGCCAATTGTTCTAAGCTTTTAGAACCTAACAATGTGTGATTGCTTTTTCTATTTCTGAAATCCACTATTACTTGGTTATTACATACTTAACAAATAGGTATAAAAATAATTTTATCTTATTCCTTATGGTAGAGCAATTGGTAGCATGATGTATGCTATTATTTGCACCCATCCATGTATATATTTCACATATATTAGTGTGGTTATTAGCAAATAAATGGCTAATATTAGTAAAGAAAATTGACAAGCTGTGGAATAGGTTCTTCAATATTCGACATCATGGGTTATAATTCCATGCTACGCAGCCACGAGTAAACTTATTTAAGTCATCAATCATAACAATATGCATTAATTTGGCCAGCTCTTAAATCACAATTTCCTTCTCAAATATATATATATATATATATATATATTAAATTAGCATTTAATAGAATTATCCTAACAATCATTTTTTGATACTTTCATATTTACAAGATTTGATTTGTTACCCTATTATATAATTTTCATTTTCGCAAAAAAAGAAAAAAAAATGTGGTCCAACAAGAAGTTTGCAGTCTTCCATGAATTGGAAAGAGACTAAGAGACCTCGTAGCTGGAAGGAGTAAGGGTGCATCGTCTAAGGATGCGCCCAAGTCCCTGACTCCTGACAATCTTCCTCCTCCTCCTCCTCCTCCTCCTACAACCGTGGTCGGCCTTCACCCAAATCCTGACCTGAAGAAGAAAAGAATGATGGTAGACTTGGATTTGGAGGAGGGTGAGGTGCCTTCACAGAAAGGGGCTAAACAACAAAGAAATGCAAAGGACAAACGGGAGTCCCCAGTTAGGAGCAGGGAAGACACCAACACCTCGGACGTCCACCAACTGTACTCTTGGGCTCCGCAGTTAGAGCTAGAGGGCTCTCTAATCCCCTAGAACTCTTCCATCAAGGAGTTCTAGAAGGGACACTCGGCCTACATTGCCGAGGCCTTGGAGCAACCTCTACTTCTGCCTCAGGATATGGAAACTGTTAGGTCCTGGAGGCAGGCTGACTTGTTTATGTCTCTGAAGAGAGACCTTGCTATGGTAAGCTTCTAACCTAAAGTTAATTTGCCGAAAAATGCTTTTTACTTCAATTTGTTTTGATGCCACTTACTGATTCTTCTCATGCAGATTACCCAACAGGTTTATGTGGCTGAAGACTGGGTCAAGGACGCCCATAGCTAGGCCAGGGCTGAGGCCCAATCTCATGTTGACGTTGAGAAGAGCCTGGGGATCGTAAAGCACAAGAAGCAAGAACTTACCAAGAAGTTGGCCATCGAGGAGAGGGAACAGAGAAATGCCGAAGCCGGGTTGAAGGGCGCCCAAGACCAAGTTGAGGACCAGCGAAAAAAGCTGTATATGACAGAGATAGAGCTGGCGACTCAGAAACAGTTGGTCTTAGAGCTCAAAGCCAAATTGGACAAGGTTGAGAAAGCAGCTCGGAATGCTGAGGTGGCCGCCAAGGCCGAGAAGAATGCGGCCTACATCCGTAGGATCGGGGAGACAGAAATAAGGCTAGCTAAAGAGGTCTCTGAAGTGTGCAGGGATTACTGCAAGTTCACCTGAGAGGAAGCCTTGAACCTCGCAGGAGTCCCTACCAGCTCTGAATTAAGGCGGCCTGGGAAGATTTATTTCCATCCACACATACGCGAAGTCCCGGCTGTTCTTGCGTCTTTGTCATCTCAAGTCCCTATGTCATTCAAACAGACACTTATTCCTCCTGAAGCCAAACACAAGGATCAGGAGGTAGAAGTGGCACAAAAGGGGAACAAGGATACGGAGATGGCCACCTCTTCCAAGGTCGCAGATGATGCCAAGGCCAAGGAAGCTGCCACCACAGAGAACGAAGCCGTACCTAAGGAGGCCAAGCCGAGCATACAAGGCAACCCTCTTCCTCAGATGACCAAGATGTAGTGCTAGGGCTTTATGTTTCACTTATTTTGTAGTAACATTCTGTATTCAAACATCATGTACTTTTTGTTTTAATCAATAAATATATTTGAATTTATCCTTAATCACACTCAGTTTCATTCATTCATTTTTTTATATATTTTTTTTACTTGTAGGAAGTCTAAACCCACTGGAAAAAACAAGTTAAAGTAATTGTAGTAATAAGTGTTAATTCTCTGAACCATTAAAATGGAACTGGAATACCAATTGGTACAAGGTATGTGATCCAAGTGAACATGTATGTCTAAGTTTTTGTTCAACATTTAGTGAAATGAACTAAAGTATTAATTTACCCAAGGTTTGCGATCCGAGAGATCAGGCATGACCAAGGTTCTGTTTAACACTTAGTGAAATGAACTAGAGTATTAATTTACCCAAGGTATGTGATTCGAGAGATCGGGCATGACCAAGGTTCTGTTTAACACTTAGTAGGCAAACAGTGTAATAAACTTAAGTACAACAATTGAAATTTTTATTAATAGTAATACCTTCTTAGATTATTTACATTCCATGGATGTAAGACAGCCCTCTCCTCTAAATCCTCCGAATAAAATGCTCTTATCCCAGCTACAGAAAGAATGCGATATGACCCTTCCTAGTTAGGCCTAAGTTTTCTCCAAGCTGGGTTCTTTGTAGCACCTATTACCTTTCGCAAAACTAAATCTCCCGGTACGAGTGGTCTCATCTTAACATTGGCATCATACCTCTGCTTGAGCTTATGTTGATAGTAGGCCAGTTGATCCATGGCATTTTCCCTCCGTTCGGTAATTAAATCTAAACTCCTTTCCAACAATCTGTCATTGTCAGCCGAGGTAAAAGAGCTCGTTCTCAAAGTGGGGAATCCTGTCATTAGGGGAATAGCAGCCTCAGCCCCATAAGTCATTGAAAAGGGGGTCTCTCTAGTAGACTTCCGAGAAGTTGTCCGATAAGTCCAGAGAACATGTGGTAACTCTTCTACCCACTTTCCTTTTGCATCGTCCAACCTCTTTTTCAAGCCGCTCACTATGACCTTGTTAACGGCTTCAGCTTGACCATTCCCTTGTGGGTATGCTGGAGTAAAATATCTGTTTATGATGCCTAATTCGCAGCAGTACCTCTTGAAGGCTTTACTATCAAATTGAAGACCGTTGTCCGAGATGAGTGTGCGTGGTACTCCAAACCAAATGACAATATTTTTTCATATAAATTTCTAGACGTCTACATCCCTGATATTTGCCAATGGTTCGGCTTTGACCCTCTTAATGAAGTAATCTATGCCGACAATTAGGTATTTTTTGCTCCTAGCTGCTTTAGGAAACGAACCTACAATGTCCAAGCCCCACTGAGTGAAAGGCCACGGGCTGGATAGAGGATTAAGAACTCCCTTTGACTGGTGAATATTCGATGCAAACCTTTGGCATTGATCACATTTCCTCACGTACTCCTGTGATTCCTTTTGCATGTTCGGCCGCTAGTACCCTTGAGTTAAAGCTCTATGAGCTAGAGACCTACCTCCTGTGTGGCTCCCACAAATCCCCTCATGTAATTCTTAAAGGAGCAATTCTGTAGCTTCAGCGTGTAAGCACAAAAAGTACGGCCTTAAGAATGAGCGCTTGTATAATTTTTTGTCCTCCGACAACCAAAACCGAGGAGCTTTCCTCCGCACCATATCTACTTCGGCCTTATCTTTCGGTAAAATATCATCTTTGAGGAATGCCACCATAGGGTCCATCCAACTTGGTCCTACTCGAATTTGATAAACACTGGGCCCTTCTTTCACTTCAGCAAGTTTATGCAGATCTTCAACAAGTATAAGCCGAGGTAGACCTTGTACTGAGGAGGTTGCAAGAGTGGCTAGAGAATCTGCATGTGTATTCCCACTTTTAGGGATATGTAGCAGGTTGAACGACTCGAACTGTGACTGCAGTTTCTTGACATGACTCAAGTATTTTGCATTCTTTCATCCCGCGCTTCTAGTTCTCCTTTGACTTGACCAACGACCAATGCTGAATCCGAGTACACTTCTACTGAGCTTCCCCCCAATCTTTGAACCATGGCTATCCCAACCAACAACGCTTCATAATCAGCTTCGTTATTTGTGGCCAAGATGTCTAATCTCAAGGATTTCTCAATAATGACACTCTCAGGAGATATCAACACTAGCCTCACTCCAGAACCTCTTTGATTGGCTGCACCATTCACATACAACTTCCATAATAAAGGTCCTTGCACGGAGATTAGGCCAACTGAATTTTCATCCATGTGCATATTCTCGGTGTTTTCTTCTATCAAAGGCTCGGTGAACTCAGCTACCAAGTCGGCCAAGATTTGCCCTTTAACAGATCTGCGAGGCATGTATTTTATATCGAAAGCCCCTAGGATTGTACCCTACTTTACTATCCTTCCAGTGTAATCTGCACTCCGAAGTAAAGACCTGAGTGGGAGTTGCGTAAGAACTACAACCATGTGTGATTGGAAGTAGTGAAGGAGTTTGCGGGTGGCATGAACTATTGCAAAGATAGCCTTTTCTAACGGTAAATAACGGACCTCGACCTCATGAAGGGACTTACTCACATAGTAAACAGGTTTCTGAACGTCGTTATCAACTCGAATAAGTAATAGACTTACTGCATAGGCGGCTACAGCAATATAGGCGAACAGAACCTCGTCCATGATGTGACTGGACATGATGGGGGGCCGAGATAGATATTCTTTCAGCTGTTGGAAGGCCATGACACACTCCTCAGTCCATTCGAACCCTTTCCACTTGTTCAATAGTTGGAAAAAATGTCTGCCGACCGGGAGATGAATCGATTCAGAGCAGTAGTCATCCCAGTCAGCTTCCGAACTTCTTTTGGATTCCGAGGTGGTTGCAAGTTATTGATTGCTTTTATCTAGTCTGGATTGACTTCAATTCCTCGGTGGATAATCATATAACCCAAGAATTTTCTAGATTCGACACCAAAAGAGCATTTGGAAGCATTGAGTCGTAGCTTGTGTTTTCTTAAGGTTTCAAAGACGTTTCCGAGGTTGCTGACATGCTCGGATTCCATCTTACTCTTGACCACCATGTCGTCTATATATATTTCAACGCACTTCCTTAGCTGTGGTTCGAACATCTTTGTCATCATTTTTTGATAAGTGGATCCTGTGTTCTTCAAACCAAAAGGCATCACCTTGTAGTGATAATTCCCGATAGGGGTGACAAATGCTGTTTTCTCCTGATCTTCCAAAGCTAAGGGTATCTGGTGATACCCTTGAAAGGCGTCCAAGAAACTCATTCGCGGATGTCCTATGGTTGCATCTACTAATTGGTCAATTCGTGGCATGGGGAAAGGATCCTTCAGTCAGGCTTTGTTTAAATCTGTAAAATCCACACACACACACGCCACTTCCCATTTTTCTTCTTTACCACCACTGTGTTGGCCAACCATTCAGGATAGAAAACTTCTTTGATAGCCCCCGCCTGCTTGAGCTTATTCACCTCCTCCCGAGCAGCGTCAGAATGCTTTTTAGAGGAATGCCGAGGTAGCTGCTTCGGGGGAAAAATTGTCAGATTAACATTCAAATGATGACAGATGAACTCCAGATCCACCCCTAGGGCCTCATAAGCATTCCAGGCAAACATATCCATATTTCTTCTAAGGAATGCCAACAGTTCTTCTTGGTTTCGAGAAGGCAACTCTACTCCCATCTGGAAAAACTTTTCCGAGTCCCCATCAATAGCAACTTTCTCTAACATCTCACATTTCATCCCATCTGACTCCACAACACTAGATGGAACCGGGATTCTTGATTGCTATGAGCCTCCTCCTATGGTAGCTATTGACTCAGCTATAGGCTGATATAGGTGGCAGCTATGAGGCACTGCCTAGCCACAGACTGGCTTCCTACAAGCTCTTCAACTCGATCCCCGGACATAAATTTTACCTTTAAATGCAAAGTTGAAGAAACAGCCCCTAGGGCATGAAACCAGGGTCTGGCCACAATGGCTGTGTTGGGAGAATATGCATCTACCACAATGAAGTCAACCTCGACTACCTCTGACCCTGCTTGTACGGGTAACCTAATTTGACCTTTGGGGATGACATTTTTCCCGTCAAAACTTACTAGAGGCGAATCATATGCTGTTAGATCCTCAGGCCTTAAGCCCAAACCTCTATACAGATCTGGATACATGATCTCGACCCCACTTTCCTGGTCGACCATTACCTTCTTCACATCATAACCACCTATTCTGAGGGTGACAACAAGAGCATCATCATATGGCTGTATGGTCCCTCTCTTATCCTCGTCCGAGAAGCTTAGTGCTGGTCGGATTTCTATCTTAGCCCTTTTTGACTCATGGCTCGTGTCCTCAGCGGTCAGTCGAGCAACAGACATTACTCTTGAAGGGCATGACCCGGTCCTCCCAGGTGCTACAAAGATGACATTGATCGTGCCCAACGGGGGTCTTGAAGAAGCACTCCCCGAAGCCCTCGGCTTGGTGTGGTCTCATTGGCCATTGGTCCGATGTACAAACTGCTGTAATCTTCCTTCCCTGACAAGTTGTTATAGGTGACTCCTTAAAGTTCTGCAATCTTCCGTAGTGTGCCCTCGTTCCTGATGGTATTGACAATGAAGGCTCTGATTGCACCTCTTGGGATCTCCTCCCATCTTATTTGGCCACTTAAAGTATGGCTCATTCTGAATCTTCTCCAAGATTTGGTGTATTGGTTCTCTGAACACAGCATTGATTGTCTGAGACACGGTGGATCCTGACTGCACATTGTAGTGCCTCCGAGACTTGTTATTGCTGTATCGGTCCGACCTAAAATCCCTCCTCTCCTGAAGGATAACCTTGGTTTTTCCTTTTTCTTGTATCTAATCATCTTCAACCTATTTATATTCATTCATTTGATCCATCAATCGATGCACGCTCCTCACAGGCTTCTTAGTCAGCGATTTCCTC